>JAVHNF010061852.1:0-22358 GCA_034783455.1 Micropsitta finschii
TATTTGAAAGAAAAGGACAGTCTGAATCTTGTTCCTGCATTTCCCTTTCCCCTATCACAACAGACACACAGTAGGCAGGTATTTTAAGAAACTATTTGCAGAGCAGCTATGTAAACTTCTCACAGGCCTATTCCTGGTTTTCCCTTCTATTCTTTAAATATTCCCTTTGTACTTGAACTCTAGAATTTAGTTTCTGGGAGTTATAGCCAGTTTCAAAAGGAAGAACATAGCTGAATGGGTAAAAGGCTTGCACTGTGCATACCTCCTCCCAACACACTTGTTACAGATCTGCTGCTCCAGAAATGGGGATTGGCAGAATCTAATCTGAGCTCTTTTACCACCTATTCTCAAGATGAGCAAGAGAAATAACTACCGCACAGCCAAAAAAGTTAAGCCATTTCCCAAAGCCAATGGTTTCAGTGCCAAAACTGGGATTAGATTCAAGGTGTAACTAACTTCCAGTTACAGGCTTAGACTGCAAGGGCAAGTGGTTCTGAGTTTCAGGCAATAGCACTTCTCCCACTTCATAAGATTTAAAGACAGGAGAGAAGCAGTCTCCTATAAAGGAGACCCCAATCAAAACATCCAACCTAAGATGCTGCCTTAGAATCATACCCTAAGTTCAAATAGCAAAAGTCCCCAAGAGTTGGATACAGAACACCCTTGCTATCACACTGATGAAGTCACTGCCAATTTACTTGCATCCTAGAGAGCTCCTTACCTCAACTTCCCCAGTCAAGTCTTTGTATTTGTCCCTGATGACAGGCAAAGCAGGCTTCTCACTTAGAGTATTTGAACGATCTCTGAACGGCTGCTCCAAGACCGGTAAAGGTGAAGAGCGACTTATCTCTCTGTCTCCTAGGCTTAAGCTCCTTTTGTGAGACCCTAAAAAGAGAGGTTATAAACAAGTTATTCCTGTACTCATAAAGGCACAGGCGATTTAAAATTAATAAAGCCCCAGCTCCTCAATTCTCCAGGTTTTTGGCCCAATATTTTCTATTTAGAAAGAAGACGTCCAAATGCCATAGGAATCAAAGAAAGATTCAGCTCGTTTCCAGTGGCCTTCAGAACAATCCCCACCAACTAATTGGTGATTTGATTAGAAAAACCAGTCTTTGATAAGCACATGGATCACGAGCATCATGTAGCACACCTACCTTGAACAGACAGGTCAAAAGTGGCCAGCTCACTCTTGATCATCTCCTCACTGGATTTCACCTTGCCTTGGGAAGTGGCCACCAAGAAGTCAAACTTGCTGATTTTGGGCTTCTCGCTCTGGAATTCTCCAAAGTCATCTGTGGATTCTCTCCGCAGGGCCGAGGAGACAGCACCACCAAGGAGATCTGCCTCTTGATCACCTGCTGCATCCCGTGCTTCCGATGGAGGTCTTGCGAAAGCACCAAAGTCTCCGATGTCATCCTCACTTGGAGCACTGGATATGGGGTCTTTAAAGCTTGCGAAGGCTGCAAAGGGAATATCCTGTAAAGCATCCTCACTAGGGAAGGTTGTCACTTTGGAAACTGTTGTCATGGTAATGTTCTCTGAACTGCCAAACAAGGTCTCCTTCTTCTGAAGGACAGAAGTAGCCGCAGAGGATCCACTTCCTGAGGACTGGACAAAGGAGGAGGAGAGCTTCTTGCCCTGATGAACGTCTTCTTTGTCGGACCAGTCATAGCTTGCCAGGCTGCTGACTGCAGACCCACTGTTATAGCTTCCAAATGGGGCACATTTTAAGTCATCTATATCTGAGAAAAACAAACCCCTGCAATTAGAAGCTGTAGTTCAAACATTACATCTCTCTACGCTGTATAAAACCAACAGCAGCTTGCTGAGGGTCTTAAAGACCTGCAAGAACACACACAGTGAACTGTTGTTTCAGTGAGGCTTAAAAGAGAGGTTGCACAAAAATAACCTGGCAAATACCTAAGTCTTTGGTGTAAAACCCCCTCCATTTAATAAACGTAAGCCTTGACCTTTGAATGCTGTCTTATATTTTAAGCTGAAAGTCACCATCCCACCACAGGCAGTGAAGAAGCACTAATAAAATAACCAGACAGTACAGCCTGCACACATCACTGGTTCAGTTCTCTGCACAATCTATGCTCTAAATTCAACCATTAGCAACTCACACATCTTAACGTGTTAGTTCACCTTATCAGACCCAACCGCGCCGAAGACCGGGCTAACTTCCCTTCCCCTCCAATAGAGATTTACTACCCTTTATTTGTATCAAAGCATGAATACAACATTAATGCATAAAGAATGTGCTGCGAGGACTTTTAAACCCCAGAAATGCTGTTTAAGCTTCTCACAGTTACACGGCCAACTTACAGGTTCAAGGAATGACACAAATATTGCAGACCACGGTTTAGCTTTCACAAACTACTTAGTAAATACAGAGCAAATGCAATCATTTTGCAGAAAGCTCCAAACATTCATACTCACCTGGCAATTATAGGGGCCAATAGGTTCTTCTCACTGCCATGAGCAGGTAGGAGATACAGCCTGGTTACATTAGAGCCAACAAAGGAGCCTGCACAGGGAGCAGGGTCCGCTGCTCAGGCACTGATCTTTCATGTTTAAGCCTGACTGATCCATAGCGAAGGCGCAGAGAGCCAGGGGCTGGGTAGTTCTCATTAAAGCAATAAAAAAACCCCCACCGAACCCACCTCTGCTCTACCACATTTGGCATTTCTTGTCCAGCATTACCAACTGTCAGCTTGCATCAGACGTTCAGCCGCGGCTCAGCGCCTGCGGCCAAACCGGCTCGACGTTAAGCAAACCTGAACCAGAGAATACATTGCCTTTGCATTGTTTCAGCTGAGACTCTCGGGGTAGACATTATGGTCTGAAGTGGCACATGGCAGCGGCAGCTCGGGGTGAACACAGCCAGGGTGGGAAGAGGCTGGTTTACCAGCCTTTAGTCAATCTGGCCACCCCAGCCTGAGGATTAAGCCACTTTGTTAAGCATTTCTGCCTTCATTTATTCCTTGTGCTGGAAACGGGGTGCACACTATACTTAGGCTGCTTTCCACATACAGAGCTAATTGTAGATTAGCTAAATATATATTATATATGTAAAATATAATATATAGATTAGCTAAAATATACAATATAATGATGGAGTTTCATGGCTACAGCAACAAAAGGCCCTTTGCAATGGGCCAGCGAGGCACGGTGCGGCGCCTATCAGATGTTCCTAAGGGACAGTCTTCCTGCAGCTGCTGCATTTGCCCATGACAGCACATCAATAGCGAACCTTCACACCCCACATGTAGGCAGCAAGGTTTCAAATGTGAACATTAAATACATAGAGCAAGCAGCTTCCAGAAGTGTAAACAGGGGGGAGATGAAATCACCTGCTTGTGGCAACAGTGAAGAGAAAGAAGGCTCCGAGGTGAAAAGGAGCTGACTTGGAAGGGATCAGTAATTTATCACAAGAAAGCCCACCTCGTGCTCTCAAACGTATGGGTTTGTTTGAAGAAGTGAAATGAAAGCTTTGCTAGCACTGGAGGCAGTGCCAGAATAACCTCCACAATGTCAGCCAACTGATCCTGAGAGCACCAGTGTACGAGGCAGCCTCTTTTTATCTCCCAGTTTGTGTTGACTCCAAACCCAGCAAAGATTTAAGCATCATGGTTGATTCAGTGCTCAAAGGGAAATGCAAAGATAGAGCAATGCTCCTACTGCAAGGATCTGCACATTCACATCTTATTCCTTTGATAACAGGGAAGAGATTGAGCTGAAAATACATCCTAAAGGACCAGGCTGGTGTAGTCCTGATCCGATCCCTGCTCAGGGACAGGCAGGAGCAGCAGTGGAAGTCCTAAATCAACAGGTCATGGCAGGGAAGGCAGAACAGGATTTGAGTCCTTTACAAACTAAGAGCCAAGATTCAATGGGTGAATTGATGCAGATGTGGAACCCATCTGCATAGGTGCAAGAGTCGAGATGGAATGGCACAGTGCAACTCAGTATGTTTATTTGGATAGCTATTAAAGGATTACTCTGGTGAATAAACCTTCCTAACATCATTATATTACAGGAAGAACACTGTGTACAGAGACAAAAGGTTTACAGCTAACATAGTCCTATAGCAACTTATTGAAAAGCATCCAAAATGAGAACGTGGAACTGTTCATAATCCAAGGGAACTGCTTGGGGTTTATTCTACGGCGAAAAAAACCCAACATTTTGCTGTGCTGTGCTTTGCACTTCATAGAATTGTTTCCCACAGGCTGGATGTTTCTGAATAGAGGAAGCGAAATCAGAACCTTTGCCATAGCGAGGGCAAAGCTCAAGGTTTATCTGAGCTCCTGGCATATTTGCTGCATAATGAAGAGAGGAGTTTTCCCCCTGCCAGGCAGCAAAGCAACTCGCCACCAGGCTCCTAAGTGAAGCAGCAGTTGAGGTGTGAAAAGCCCTCGTTGGCTGACCCCAGAGAGCTCTTCATGATGTGGGTATCTTAATAAAACACTCTTTTTGCTGTAACAAAGCAGTGTTAAGAACTTCTCCAACAGCCTTTGCCTTAAAGAGCACAGGTCCGTGTGATGAATAAAAGAGCTCTGGTTACATCGCTGCAGTTCCGGCCTCCGATGGAATAAAAGCTTCCTTTTGCTGGTATGGCACTTCAGAATTTAGAGAGATGCATGGGTATCAGTGGTATTACAGCAAAGCAAGAGATGATTAAGTGGGAAAAGAGATTAATTACTTCTAACTAAGCATCCCACTTGATGAAGAGAGATGCTAGAGAGCTACCACCATTTGCTCTTGAAGGGCACTTTTAGTAAGAAGAGAATCTGAGTTGATGAGAAGCATCAAATTTGATCCCAAAAAAATGAGCAAAGTTCAAGGAAAATGCCTTGGTTTGGGGATGTGCCACCTTTTTTGTGTGAGGTTAAAAGTGATTTCTGAATTAGCTTTTCTTGGGGAGCGTACAGCAAATTCCTGTCAAAACAGGGCAAATCTTGACTTGATCATGCTTTTGGAATCCTATAATCCTACCACAGGAGATGGATCAATAGATTTTGTGAAATATACCGTTGTAAAACAGCATTCCTTAGTAATCTCAGCAGCAACTCTCTGGTGCCCCGCAGAAATGACACAGGAGATTTTAGTTTTGTTATAAAAACCCAGAAGCTCTTCTTCAGATTAAAGCCACATGTCATTAGCACCATCACCTTCGCACTGGTGAGACCATGAAGCACCCCTAGATTAAATACATCAATACTGGGTATTGGTCCTCAAACCACTTCGAAATGGGGCAGGGAGGGATGGGTGCACGTGTCTCTGTAAAAATCAAAGTCAGATCTGTTCACATATCACAAAAGCCATGGTTTTTTCCCTTTAGAACTATTTTCTAGTGGACCAAGACTGGAAAAAGCAACCTTCACCATGTCATGCTGGGGTGCAGTAACTTTCCAGAAGCTTCAGAAACCAAACCCAGTTTGTGTTTCTTCCCAAGCAAAAGGATTGAAATGTTTACCATTAACTTCCCATCCCTTTTGAACCACCAAAGCCATAGTCCAACCTGCCTGGGGACAACTACAGGCCAGCCATGCCGCTGTCGGGGCCAGGCAAAGCAAGAGCTGCCAAGGAACATACAGGGAATACTGACAGAGGCTGAACACCGTTATAGCATTGCTTCCCAGTGTTATCTCATCTACGAGGAAAACTTGACATCCTTCATTGGAGCCAACTATAACAATTTATTTCAGCAAGCATGGATTACGCTATGGCTGGAGGCGATTTAAAAGCTGGAGGCTTCAATGGCAACAGTTTAATCATGTAAGGAAAACCCTTGACAGTGTTAGTGATATTCTAAAGAAAACTGGGAAAGACACTTCAGAAGATTGTGCTGCATGGAGGGATTTTAACCAGGATGGGAGACCTTCAGGTTTTACATTTCAGTTCATATGAAACCCTAATGGATAAACACAGCATGAGCCCTGCAGAATTAAGTCTCTCAGGTTTATGCTCAAGCCCTCCGTTTAAAAAGCTTCAAGGCTAGGCACAAGCTACTGGTTTTCCAGAATGGAAGAGGGGTGTTGCTTTGGGTTTTTCTCTTTCAAAGGCATTCGTGTTTGCTAGTTTCAATGTTTAGTAAGGCAGGACCTCCCAGACAGAGAAAGGAAGCAGAGTCCTTCACTTTGGGACACTGATTAATTTGCTTTAGATCAGCTAAATAAATATCTGAATATTGCTTAATGGGCTCCCAGTCACAAAGGCCTAGATAGCAAACCGGTTTCCAGTTGGTCCCCTTCACAAAGGTGCACCCGAACCTTTGGCTGGCAGGAGGGAAATCTGGATAGGGAGACAACAGGACAGAGAAAACGTTCTCTCTGTCTTCAGTCTGAACTAATGCCGTACCCTCAAACCAAC
This sequence comes from Micropsitta finschii, assembly GCA_034783455.1. Taxonomy (NCBI): domain Eukaryota; kingdom Metazoa; phylum Chordata; class Aves; order Psittaciformes; family Psittacidae; genus Micropsitta; species Micropsitta finschii. Next base: position 6,382 of record JAVHNF010061852.1, read on the forward strand.
ACACAGCAACAGCTCTGCCATCCACACTGTATTCAACCCCTCTCCAAACCTGCTCTTTTGACAAGTTATTCAGCCTGATAGGTGAAGATTCAGCAGTGCACAGGACGCGAGGTCAGAGCGTTGGAAGAGGACAAAGAAGCTCACCCACACGCTGCTCTGCAAGAGAAAGGCACCAGCCAGCTGAAGGGGATGCTATGACTTTAAGCTTTGTACTTTTAACATGGTGGTTTGCAACAAATCACACACATCCCCACGTGTTCAAAATATGCCAAGATAATATTTATTAACACAGCAGGACTTACAGATCACAAAAGATAGTGATACATAGGAGCTCGGAAGGGCGTTATCAGAATAAAGCATGCAGGTCAATACTTGCAGAAGAGAGATATCAAAGCAGATCTGAAAAGGCACATTCACACAGGAAATGTTTAGTTGAAATCAGACATTAGAAAAGCAGCAAAAAACCTGAAGTCGATTAAAATATACAGAGATCTCCAATAATGCCAAAGGAAAAGGTACTTTACAGATTGGTAAGTGCAGCAAATGGATAACCCTTTGAGAATACCCAGGTGAGGGTATGTTCTCGCTGCAACGTTTGGCAGGACACAGAATAAATCAGGTTCATGTGACTTTTGTCTTAGAGGGAAACATGAATTTGGCTTAAAAGAAGCAGCCTGGTTGAAACTAACAGCATGCAGCCAGTGCTCAAAGGGTTATACAAAGTAAATGCAAGAGAAATCAGGCAACATTAGCATCGTCTACCTTCCACACAAAGAATTATAGCAAAGTTTAAAGAGACTGTATCCCCTTTGGACAGAGCAAAACTGAAAACCTTTCTTCCCTCAGAAACCTAAGTCTGGGAAGCAATTCAGTGATTTCTAGTTCCCAGCATAAGCAACCTACCTGCCCATACCTGGAAGCTACACAAGGTGAAATCTCAATAGCCAAAGGATAAAGACCTCTGTGTCAGTGTGTCAGGAAAGTCAAATCATTTATCAGCACCTCTGTGCTGCTGCTGTTTCACCGGAGGCATTACACGGTGCTTGCAGACATACAGCTCTCAATGACTAGTCTCAGCAGTGAGGATGGCAAAGGGATACTGCCCCTTTTTGACGTTAGATTTACAGATAGAAGAAAATGAAGAGGGGGCAAAAAAAGAAATCTGCTTTTTAACGTCATGTGAACTGAAAAAAGGAGGACTTGAACATCAGCAGTTCAGAGCCTGAAAAGCATCAAACACACAGGAAGGAACACGTGAGCACACAAGGATTTGTAACGGGTCGGCCGGAGCACGCTCCGCTACGAAACCCAAACAGAGTTCAATGGAGTAAAACTGTCCCCGTGGAAAAACACCCTGCTTGGCACCAGAGGAGAATACAGACTCGTTGAAGGTCAATAAAAATAGCTTCTAATTAATACTTCGGAGTTCAGAAGTTCAGCAACAAGCACATGATCGGCCAACCCCTTTAAACAAACCAGAAAGTCTTTCCCTGCCACAAACGGCAATCGCTCGGCACTGATTTCTGTGGCAAAAGCTCACGTCCTGTAGAAGAGCTCCAGAAGTCAAACTACCACCAAAAGAGGCTAGAAAAATACTAGGACAAAGTGCTTTCAAACCCAAAGTAAACACTGCAGACCGCACACTGGAGGTGCTACGTTTGACAGCTCACCCAACTTGGAGTTGTACCAAGCAGCAAGAGGGAAACGAAAGGTCTTTGCTAATAACTTATTCCTGATATGTTGTACCCTGTTCGAGAGTATCTTCCACGAAGTTGCCACCTGGATTGTCTCCCCTACTTAAAATATATCATAGAATGCAAAACTGCAGCACTGTGCATTTCTCTCTACCCACTAGCTGCAAAAATGGAAGAAATCCTTCATCTGGAAATAACCAATTCTTGCAGGAACAGCTTACAGTTTGTAGGCTCCCCCCTGCTTAGAAAAGCCTCTGACTGCACAATACTTGTTGCTAGAACACAGTAATGGTTCCTGTATTACTGAAGGCCACAGAACGTTTAACTGCACCTCACTTTCCTATGTACACGTGAAAAGGAAAAGCGGGACACTTGGGGTATTTGTTTGGTGATATGTGATCAGATCAGAGCTGGTCGAGTCGCTCCCTCAGGAGGACTTTCATAAGGGGGGATTAAAGAAGGTGAAACCCTCATAAATAAAAGCCCATGGTTTTAAATTTAGGTCTAGGAGTCACCAATCATTAGAGTAGCACTTACAGTCCCTTTGCACAATGAGTCCAGGGAGGGATTTAGCTCTACAATACTTCTACCTGCAGTCTTGCAAAATACTGGCTGCACAGGTTAAGCCCCACTGTACCAGGGATATACTTGCGGTGTTGGTTAAGCAGCTTTTCATCAACAGCATGAAGCAGTGTTCTACCTGCCCTTGTAGAAGCACAGAGCAGGTGAAGTCCCCAGACCAAATGCTTTGTTGAACCCAAGAGATTAAAGTGAGACTCTGCCATCCCTCTTGCTAATGCAATTGGAATGCGTTGGAAAATGTTCCACTCAAATCCCTTAGGTGACAATAGCTGACAGGTACCAGCACTATGATGATGATGTCAAATCTCAGAAATAAACTGTTCAGTCTATTTATAGTCTCCTAAGACAAGAAAGAAACGCTGCCCTGCCAAGGGGCTGTTGGCTAGCGGGTACACAGATTGAAGTGTCTTTCACTACTGAAAGACCAGTGCATAATACTGTAATTTAGCACACAGAAGAACACTGAAACCTCCATCACCTACGTTACCAGAGCAATCTAACCAGTTCCTCACCTGCTGCTGGTGGATGCTGGCCACTAACTGTTGGCAAATCCAAAGAGCTATCAGACATGACATGCTTAAGATCTCCTCCCACATCAGCCAGTTTCATGTCAAACTGAACAGACAACGCGTCTTCAGAATCCTCCTTGCCAACGCTGCTGCCTCCGATGGAAGGAAGATCCAGGGACTTCACTGAAGCAGAGTCTTCTTTGGCCTGCTTGAAGGCTGCAACTTTGTCCACCAGGGACTTATCTGCGCTGTTGCACGTGGAAGAAAACTTGTTAGAGTGAAAGTCGGCAAAATCATCATCGCTCTTCACTGAAGAAAGCGCGTTGTCCTTCGCCTCCTCAAAGCCTCCTCCAGAGCCCTCCAGAGAAAGCTGTTTGAAGATATCGTATTTGGTGGGTGTAGCAGTAGGGGCAGAACTCTGCCCACTCTTCACCGTGCTGGCAGAGGAGCCAGGCTGAGGAACAGGACCAGGCTCTAGCTTGAGTGCATTGTATTTGTCCTCTGGTTTCTGTTCGGAAAATCCACTGCTATTGTTGAAAGCCATAAAATCTGCAAAGTCGTCTTGTCCGCTGGCTGATGAGCAGTTAGAAAACTCCCCAAAAAGGTTGAACTCTCCAAAGTCATCAGCTAAGCTTGAAGTTTTGTTAGGTGCTGGTTGGGCCGTGGTAGCTGGAAGGGGTGGCGGAGGAAAGGAGCCCGATTTTGTCGTGTTAAATGCAGGTGGAAAGGACGACTGCTTGGTTTCTCCAGTAGAGGAAAAGAGGTCCAAGTCTGCTAGGTTCAAAGAGGCCTTTGCTTGTGTTTGCTGTTTTGACTGAACGGGCAGAGAAGGGAAGGGTGCAGGGAATGTTTTGTCCTTTGTAGGTGGCTCTAGTGGTGAGATACTGTCAGCGGTTTTAAAATCTGTGAAGCCATCATCGGATCCTGCAGGCTTGAACTCTGCAAGGTTCTCTCCTGAGAGCAAGAACAATGAGGAAACAATCATTAAAGACACTGCAGTGACAACAAATGCATTAGACTCACACCATGCAAGCAAGCAAGCAAATTAGCTCATGCAATGTTAGAAGATTTTATGCAAACTATTTAAATTAAGCCCTAGAACTGCAAACGTAACCTCTATGAACCACCCGAGTTTCAAGGTCAGCAATTCTAAGTCATTCCAGCACACACTTAAGTCTTCCAAACAGCCTCAAAATCATATTATATTCCCTTTACACTGTGTTAATATCAAAACACACCTTGACCAACAGATTCAAAAGGTGATCTATCTTATTCAGCTTCCACGTAAGTTCTTTTTCCTCACTTCATCCTCATATTTGCCAAGCAAGGAATGTAATCCTGAATTTCACTTATACCAATGTGGCACGTGCTTTCTTACAGAAGCAATTCTACCCCTCTCCCTTCGAAATATTGCCCACATGCAGTTTCTTTATGGGGCTTCAGCAGAGGGTTAAGACATTTTTAGGCTCTCATTTTAGTCTAGCAGATTCACTTAAATACACTACAGAGTGTGTGATCAGAACTTCAGTAAATACAACATAACTCAGGAAGCATCTTCTAGCTCCTGCTAAGGCTGATTCCACCTTTACTAAGAAGCCTGGAGACACTTTCACACGAAAGTGAGCATGATTAATCATAATATGTGCAGCTCTCTCGTTCCTCTGCCCACTGAGTGTAAGATCACACTACATAAGGATAATAATTCAAACCTGATTAAACTTTTGGTAACAGTATTTTCATTGAATTTACATGAAATATTTTGATGTACTGACTTTATAAGTTTTTCCTGTTCATACACAATTACCCTCTATAAAGCAATTTCTTCTGAACATGAAAAATGTTTAACCCATTCACCAGCATGTACATACTTAGACCAAGACCACTTGTCATTTTATAGTATTGAGCATACCTGAAGCCAAGTGTCCAATAAACAGATTTTGTTCTGCTTTAGAAGTACACCACTAACATCTAATTCTTCAGCACCAATATCATACTTTAAATGTGTTTAACCAAGACTTAAAAGAATACTCTTCATAACAGTAGTACAGGATCATGACTATACCTGACACATTCTTCCATTCTCCCTCCCCTCCAAATCAATTCACTTGGCCCAGCTACAATACAACTGGTTATGGAATTGCTATTCATTGATCAAAACTAACACATCACAGCAAACTACACTTACTGCTGAACTGCAAACTTTTCCATCAGAAATGTGAGCTGGTGAAAGGGTTAAGAGTGGTCAGAGCTGGGTAACAGGCAAATATAGCAATTTTATGTGGTTTAGAATAGGTATAGGTTTAGAATAGGAAAGAGGTAAAATGTTATTTCATTTCATTGCATGCATTTGATCCTGAAGTGGTACTGAACACGAGTACCTCCCAAAACATTACAGGAGTTTCAGAAACTCAGTCTCTGAAAGGAATTCTGCCTCTGACAAATAAGGAGCAGGAATGAACCCAGGTAAGTAGTTTATTCTAGGTTTTACTTTGCCCAATCAAAACCAGTTGACCACAAATTTCAATATAAGGGATCAGATTTATTCTTAGAGCACCAGAGACTGAAAAGGTTTAATTCCACCCTAACAACAGAAAAAAGTTGTAATTTTGTCCATAAGCATCTTATTCTGTCTTTTAAGAATACACGATTACTTACTTAAAATGAACAAATTCCAACCATATTGTCTTAAAATAAAATTCAGAAGCACCAAGGAGAGATGCCAGTCTTCCAGAAATGCAATTTGTACATTGTTCCAATAGGATATTGCACTGTTTTTTCAGGATACTTCTTGCTAAATTGTTTAGGGAAGCAGAACCATCATTATTCTATACCTGTAGTAATGGAGATGCTGCAGCTTATAGAGAATTGCTATAAAAATATAATGAAATAGCTTAGTATTTGCTTACCTAAGTATTTGCTCTCTGATGGCTGCTCTAATTCACGGAAAGCACTGTACTTGTCTCCACCATCTAGTGAGTATGAGAAAAGAAATACATTCACAAAAAGGCATTATGAATCCATACTGTAAACTTTATACTGGCATAATTGCTCTGGTTTTTAAAGATTAATATCTTATCAATGCCAAAAACAAGATACATGACACATTACAATAAACTGCTTATAGTGGTTGGGTATTTTCCCTTTTACCTCCAAAAGTAGCTGTACTTTCAGCAGGCTTCTCAGCTGCAATTCCTTTAAACACAGCATACTTATCAGTTGATGAGACTGTCTTATTACCTGGGAGTGGCATTAGTAAAGAAGGAACACTAAAAACAAAAGAGAGAAAAGCAAAGTTCCTTAATTGATCCATAAGAAATCTATGTTTCCAGGTTTTATTTAAAGGAGCCTCTTATTAAGACTACACAAACCTAAGCTTGTACCAAAAGAGTGCTTGATCAAGAACCTGGTGTAACTCCCTCAGTATCAGTTGCAAATAAGAGCATGTACACAGGCAGCTGGTAACTGATGGGTTAATTCACACTTTAGCTCACCTAACCTTACTTCTTTAGGCCAGAAGTCAATTTTCCCCATTCTTGATTCTAGTTTGCACCAAACCATGAACTGAACACTCCAGACCTTCACTCCACAGCAATTCTTAGCCCAGGAGAGAATATGCGCATAGACATACCTCAGGAATCACCATTTTATTTATCACTTTGCCCCGGGCAGTGTAATGACAATTCTCCCTGATAGAACTAGATGAAGAGTTAAAACTGCATGATATTCTGCCAGCTCCATGCTTTCAGCTTATCTACTTCTGATTATATTTCATTACACATTAAGAGAATAAAGCAGAACCACTAAAGGAAGGAAAAGCTAACTCTGAATTTCTGTCAGTGCAAATCTGGGAGCTCAGGTAGCTATCTAATACGCAAACCAAGGATTAATCCATAGTTCCACAAGCAAATCTTTTTGCACATAAACACATTCTGCTTTCTATAGTGAAAGCACCACAATACCTTAACACCATGTAGCAACTGCTGTAAGACTGCGAAGCCATTCTGTGAGAGCTTTGCTTGCCTTCCACACAAGGCCCCTTATCAGACCTTGGCAGCTTTACACAACATCATCCTTTACATATGAATGATGCATTTTACTTCTAGTTCATGTCAGTCAACGCTACGCACATGGAAAATGTGAATGAATTTCCACTGCGTTCTTCGGCCCGAAGCAAGAATCTTTCCAGAGCCATTTAAATCTCCTTATCAGCAGCCTGCAAGCAACACACAAACCTTGCACTTGCACACACGTGCTAATGATGGTCTGTGGGGCTTGCAGACAGACAGTGCAATGTCAAAATATAGCTTATGGTAATATAATTACATTTCACATCACTGCAAACCAGGCTATTAGCGATGCAGTCTTGGCACATGTAATGGTTAATCATCTGTGCTCTGCAGATGGGTTTTTTCAAGTAAAGCTCCATAAGCAATTAGATTACAGCTCATTGTACCATTCTGCTCCAAACTGACCACTTGCACAACTGAATGAAGAGAGTTGCTGCAGTGAAAAAGAAACACTGCTGGATTCCCTTACTTCCATCGTGGAACTCACAAACGATGCTTCTGGTAAAACTCTGAGCAGCAGAATAGCTTTAATTACAAAATGCCATCTAACTCAAATTAAGACATACTTGAAATAGAGCATCTGCAGCTACACACTACATCAGCCAAGTGAAATCACTTGCACAGAATGCCGTTAGGCACCATGTAACAGAACAATCTGTTTTAGTGTCTTCATTTGACGTCACTGCTGAGGAAGCAACTGGTAATCTGTGCTTACCTGGAAAGAGTCAGTTCTGTTTGCAAGTAAGAACAGGCAGTTTATGCACAGAAAAGGTCTGTGTCCACAATTAGACACCTGGGAGGCACACGGAAGCTTGCCATGGGCAGCAAAAGGAAACGACAGCGAACTTTTGTAATCACAGGACTTTGAGAGATTAATGGTAAACTCTCCAAGGGAGTAAACATGCTCCATTATTCTGTTATACAAAACTTCCCTGATCCAGAGCTACATTCTGGCAGCCTCCCAGAAGAAAGCCAAGACTGCTGAAGTCTGAATGAGATTTCAACTGAGATTTATTAGTCGCTTATTGAAAGCTTAAGCACTGGCCAGAGAAAAGAGCTAACAAAACCTTGTCCACTGGAGCTCTCAGTCATTTCAGAGTATGATGTCAAGCCCCTTACATTAATTTTGGGGTCCATATTCAGGGGCTGGAGGAAGATCTTGATGTCAACAAATGGTTTCTATTAACTCCCACATACATGGGGTCATACTTTTAATGGATCATGCACTAAAAGCAGAACTCCTCCGTCCTGGTGTATGTCTTCTCAATAGCTTTACATAAGATTTTCCCTGAATGCACAGCATGAAATAACTTCCAATTGCCTGTGCAATAGTACAAACACTTGAAAACCCACCCCCACACCTTGTATGTGCAATTTACCTCAGCATGATGACTAGAATGCTAAAGAATGGCAAACCACCTATGGCACATCAAATGCCAGTTTTGATTCAGAAAGCCTAATTGTGGTTGTAACAATCTTTAAAAGAAGCTGGCAGAGTAAAAGTCAGGTGACAAAAGCAAATTACAGGCTAGAAAGCTACCCACAGAGGAGGAAAACATTTAATGTCTTAAGAGAGTTCATAAATACTGAATACAAAGATGTGGTACCTGCTCCGGTGCTGTGAACCGGCTGCTTTAGAGGAGCCAGCCACATCCCCTTGGAAATCACTGAAGGAGTCATCTAGCGAGCCAGACTTCGAAGCATCTTGAAACTCTTGGAAGTCATCATCTTCTGGTTTTACTACCTGAATTACAAGCACCATGTCAGTTGCTGTTCAGCTGTCTTTTCAAATTGTCAGATAGCATGAAAGCAGTTTAGAGCAGCGTGACTGACTTAAAAAAAGGAAAAAACCTTACAACATGAGCATGCAACGTTAGCATGCAACGTTAGCATGGTCACTGGCTCCACTTCACCTGCACCAACTCAAAACACCCACAGGGTGTACAGGATTACAAGTAGCATGCACAAAGAACAGGTGAATAAGGAACTCTGCTCCTTTCACATTAAAAGTATTACTGATCACAGCCATGTTATCTTTTAATACAGGACAAAGCTTAATAACTTCAAATCAATCAATAATTTATAATCAATACACACAGCAAAAGCATCAGAAGAAATATTTGCTGAAGGATGAACCATATTTTCAAAGATCAAAATTTATCTCCCATGTGATTTACAGTGCTGGAAACCAAAGGCTCTCTCAGTCCTTGGTTCTCCTGGAGAATGTCACTTACTTTACAAGCTAATAGAGTCTGTTGTGTAGTTTAACTTAAAATCCCATTTAATGTGCATTACAAGAGCCTAATTACAACTAAAATCCTCTTTCAATGCCACTAGTTTGTAGTGGAGAACGCTTTTGTACCTTTTCTAACGCCACCAGAAAGAAATGAATTAAAATAAAAGCACATCCTATGATTCTATGCTCCTCAGTGGCACGACTTTATGTTTTCGGATGTCACATGCTGGATTTCAGATCCTCTTTTTGCCGTTTACTTAAAGGCTGCTGTCACTACGTAGCTCAGACAGAGCCAGGCTAATTCCCTTTCCAGGACAAGGCAGATTTGCCATGTAACAGAGCGAGCTGACCTGGCTGGGCGGGTAGGAGGGGAGGAAGCCTCCGGAAGGCTGTGCTGCAGCTCCGCCCGCTGGAGCCGTGATGCTCATCCCCATCACGGCCGGCCCGATGCTCAGAGGCATGGAGACGGGCGGTGCAGGAGGCAGCAGAGGCTGCTGGCTCACTGCGGCAGGCAGCGGCATTGGAAATCCACTTAACGTCGGAACGGGGGCAGCTGGAAACTGGTTCAACACGTCCGGACTCACTGCAGGGATTCCCCTCTGCAAAGGCAGAAAAGCAAAGCCCATCAACATCACAAAGGCATGTTGCATTCTCAGTTCTAGTTTCTAGCTCGTGTTACTGAGATCATGAAAGAGCAGGTACTGGTCAAGCTTCAGGTAAACCTTCCAAATCAGAACATGCTGATCTCCAGTGTTATCCATACCTGAGTCACTGCTATCATAGCCAGGACAGCGTAGAGCTCCTCTTTGGTGAGCTTCCCAGGGGTGGTACGGTTGGCTAGAGCCCATATCTGTCCAAGGGTCTCTCTGGGCAATCCAGACGACATCAGGATGGGATAGAGTTTACCTGTATCTATTCCAGCAGGAGTCAAAGTGGTTTCTAAGATTTTCTTATACAAGTCTGTGATAAGGGAGGCAGTGTTAGAGACAACTGCTGGTTTCAAGGGAATTCACAACTGCTTTTCTATTTTACATCAACATCCTATCAAATTAGTAATACTAATAGTAGTAATAGTAGAAGGTAAGGCAACAGCATTCTGCCATTGGATTGTATCAGCATGTTTCATCTAAATGCGTTATGGGATGGTCTTTACAGTTTAACACAAAGAAATATTTCATATAAAATACACTAAGTGCTCTACTTCAAAACATGTTTCTTTAATGAAATTGTAGGATAATAGATATAAAATGTAGTTATAACATCTTTATGTATTTAAAGATCAGTGTAATCTCTATTTACTACAGCATTTCATTTTCTATTTACTGTGTTACTTGCATATGTAAAATAAATAGCCTTAAGAAATGAGCCTGCTTAATTAGGAGAGGCCAAAACCCAGACTACCCATAAAAGCAGCATTATCACAGCGACACAACCTCTTCTAACCTAATCTGCTGTCATAACAAATTCCAGATTAAACATTGAGCATGAATAAAACCCACACTTCTCCAAATGCACATAAAGCCACCATAAATTCATAACTTATCAAAGATACAGGATTCATCTGATGCCTGGAGAGTAACAACGTTGCTCAGTAAGCGCCAACAACAGCTCACATACATTCACACCTTGTGTTGCCTGCTTGGCTAAATGCCACTTGTTTACCTGGGACCAAGTTATCGTTGTAAATCCAAGGAGGCATCATTTGCTGAATTGGATCCTGTGAAGGGAATACTCCTGAATGTGTTCCATTCAGTAAGAAAAAGAAAGACAACTGTATTAGGATATACAGGGTCAGAGTACAAAGATCTTAAGAGCCTAGATCATAGTTGGTCAGTATTATTTAGCATTTCAGGCAAAGATTTCAGATGGGAATCACTGTGCTCAGAGGACAGCTACTGCAGGAATATGTATTTCAACCTAATAACTAGACTGATTTGGCAGTAACAGCAAGAACACAGTTACACACACAATGAAATAAGGAGCTCCTCATCTGCCTCCCTCTTAATGTCTAGTTGTGCAGAAGCTCAAGTCTCATCATCTCCTGAACTTTCATAGCAGCTGTTAGGGCTACCTGGGGAGTAAATTAATTTGTACCTACCACCAGGACACCCTTATCATGGGAATCCACAAACAGGATGAATCTCAGCAAGATCTCACCCCACGTTCATAATAACTTATTCACTGCCCCACTGCTCCCAGTCTTCAGATCCAGAAGACATCACAGCCGCCTTCACAACTACATAACATGGTCTACCACACTTTACTCCCTTTGAACTGGTTAGTTCCTTCTCTACTGTGTGGACTCTTCCCCTCAGTCTCAGTTTCACTTCATATCTCATCTCCCTGAGCAGACTTTAGGCTCATCTTGGATGGAGCTCTGATGAAAATCAGAATAATTCCAGATTTCATTGTCTTTCCCAGTGCCCTTGCACCTCCTCACCTTCCACATGGATTCTCTCCTGGCTGCAGTCTAATTTCAATCATCCCACAACTTCAAGCACATTTTTATATAAGCAATTCCTTCCATTTCACCAGCCAAGTAAAATAAATTTGCTGCTTCCTCCAGGCTCATTATCCTTCAGCTTTAACCACCCTTCCATTCACTTCTGCATCCTACTGACTCTTGCTTCTCACCCTTGAATCTCTCTGGCAAAATTCTGCCCCTTAAAATCAAACAATACGAGAAGCAAAAAGGAATTCTCAGCCATATTTAGTTGACAGATAGGAGAGTCTTACTCAGAACTTTGATAATAGCTGTTCAGTTGAACTGTTTAGTTCCAGTTGCTATTGGAAGTAAAACTTGCCTTAAGTTTTCATCTAGACAAGCTTTTGAAATCTTGGTCCCTATAGCACAGGTAGTTTTAGACATAACACACATGAGCAGCAAATTGTCTGGGAAACAAGGATTAACTAGCTAAGAGTTTTAACCTAACAAGACTGTATCCTCCTCGAAGTAAAGAGATGAAAACCCACCACGACATGGACCATCTTTAGTAACAAATTTCCTCACATAAAAATTAGAGGAATCTTCAGAGAACACATCTTCCCTCAAGAAAGAGGACAGAGTATTTGAAACCAGCAGACCTGATCAACACACATGTTAAAAGTGATTACAGCAATAAACCCGAGTGGAAAAAGTTCAGAGCAAAATCATAGTTATACTTTTAGCAAGGAGCAGGAGGCACTGATGTATTATTCAAGCAGGCATTCAGAGCAAACTTGTGCAGGCCTGGCCTCAGAATTAGTGCACAGTGTGTTAGCATCCAAGCAGCAACTCATTAGATGTAAATTCTCTCAAATGTTTCGTTTGCTCACCACACTCTTCAACTGCTCTGTTTTGGTCTGAAGCCTTGGGCACCTCTGCAGCGGTGGTACCACTTTCCTGGCCACCTACAACCCCCCAGTCACTGATGGTTAGACTGGGATGAACTTGGCTTGCAGCTGAGGCTTTGTGCCCAACTTCGGATGGTTTAAGTGTGGTTTGCTCTTGTTCAGAGTCATTTGAGCCATTATCTAAGCCTTTCTCCTCCAAGGAAGAGCCTGAATAAACAGCAGGAGGAATTATTTATGTTTTGTTATTAACCATCCAGATCACAATTCCACACTTCCAAAGGAGAAGTATTATTGGTACCACTGAGGGGTTATCATGATGAGCATCCATCCCAGTTCAGACCAATAGCACCACCCTGTGCAAACACTTCTATAGCCTGATTCTGCCCTTTACTTACCACGGATACACAACAACTTCAACAAACAGAAAGCACCAAGTAGAAGGAATATATGAAACTATTTTCTGTTGGGATTACCACTGCATAATCATCTAGGCATCAGCAGTGCCCAGTATCTACTTACCCCTGCAAAATTCGTCATGTTACTCTCACCAACATCCATTTAGCCTCCAAGAGAGGAAGCACAAGTGCTCCATGTAGCATAAGAGTTATTTTTCATAGCACCATCTCACCCGTACCTTTTTCTACTACACAGGCTCACAAAGATGCTAGCACACAAGATTTATGCATGTAGCTGATCTTAAATGAATTATTTAGCAATGCCTGGTTCCACACATGACTTGCATTTACAGTGCAGTTCTAAGGGAGGAAGAAGGGGACTTAAATCACCTTTTCCCATGGATCAGCAGGTTTCTACTCAGTTGCTTATATATTACTTCTTCTGGACAGACTGAAATAAACCCCAACAAAATAAGTAAAGACTCTGTGTAGCTCTATGACAGAAGGTGACACGTAAAAAATAAGATACTTCAGAGTTACCTGTTTTATGGATATTGGGTGAAGATGCAGAGGTAGGAAAATAAGGAACCTGCCCAGTTGTACCATGCAGGATGGGTAACACTGGAGCCTGGGCTGCAGGGAGAGGCTGGACCACAGCCTTTTCAGAAAGCAGTTGCCCAGCCTCAGCAGCAGAATGGAAAGGCTGAAAAGGCTGAGAGGTGGGTTGAGGCACCAGTGTGGGGATTTCAACAGGCCCTTGTATAAAGTCACTAAATTCTTCATCATCAACAAAAGCAGAGTGGGAAACAGATACAGCAGAATGGGATGATGTGGGATGATCTGTAAAATGGAATGAACACACAACGGAAAGTGATGAGGAAAAAGGTTCACGGATGGAAAGGGAGGAAAAATGACAAATACTAGGAATACATAGCAAATGAGTAAGGGAACAGCAGTGGATGCATCACTTGACAGGGATGTGAAGAGCCATTACTGTCAAGATAACAAAAACATAAGGTAAAGCTGAGCAGCCACTTCCAACTGTGCATCTTCTCTCCCAGAGATTTGATGTAAATGTGTTGATACTTGGATCTTAACACTGCCTATGAAAGTATTCTATTTAAACAGACTGGAACAAACAAATCAAGAGGTACCATTTCAAACTGGACATAACAGGGATATATCTGCACATGGGGATGCTCTCCCTCAAAGGACTGTTTCATCCTCAGAAACTCAATAATAGATGGTATGATACAAAAGAAATGTCTATTCATTTAGACAGTTTTCTGCTTGATCAATTCCACAGTCACCCATTTTAACAGAACTGATGCAGGATGGGCAAATCTACAATGTAAAATTGTCAGAAACCACTTGTAACTTCCGAATTACCAAAGAGCAAATCCACAGCAGAGATAAAGATTTTAGGCAGCAAACAGTTGCTGGAAGGACACTTTTAATCCACTCACTTTATGCCACCAAATAAAAACACTTCCTGGAATTAGCTCCCCTGCTGAGGATTTCAAACATCAGCGGCTTAGTTTCAGTTGGAAGATGAGAAAAATGACAAACCTGGCTTTTTGGGATGCGCTGCTGGTGTTGGGTGCATTTTAGCATCTCTAGAAAAACCATCTAAATTTCCTTTAATGGCTTCCAAAGCTTCATCCCTGCTTTTTTCACCTGTCTGGAACAGCACAGAACACATTGTTGAACATACACAGATCAGCTCAGTTTTCTTTCAGCATCCACACAAAAAACAGCAGTGCCTGTTGCTAGATTCAACCCTTCTTTCTCCAGCACTGCCTTCCTGAAGCACATCAGCATTAACTCCCATATTTAGAAAGCTTTTCTCTTGCAGACTACACCATAACAGCGCTCCTCAGTCTTTAGGCAAAGCTTTATGCATAAGAACAATACATAAAACCTTTCCCAGCCATTTGAGCTCATCATAAGTGTCCAAAACTTTGTCCAAAGTTAACAAACAAGCAACCAAACATTCCATATGCTAGAAACTCCATCTGTTCCCAAACGTTACACACCAGGTTGGTTTATTTTTCTTGAGCTGATTTCATCTTCAGCACCAGACTGTTTACACTGCACCAAGACTGTGGAAAGTACTGACTATTCCAGATGCTTTTCAAGATGTCACCTGATGTCTCATACTAGTTCCCCACTTATTTGCTTGTTGAGAAAGATCATCCCATTAAAAGCCATTAAAAAAGAGCCTGAAGAAAGAAACACTGCAGTTCTTATTCAGGACATACCTTAGGTTTCACACTGCTCAGGAGTCTCAGCTTTTGTTTCTGCTCTTCAAACTGGCGCCGTTTCCTTTCCTCCTCCAAGAATTTCTGCTGGTGCTCAAACCTCTTCCTGAAGAAACATGATGTTACAAAACAAGTCTAAAAATACTTTTTCATTACAGTTTTCATGGCAAACTTCTGCTTGATTTTTCCATTTGTTCTGTCTCTAATTCAGGTGGCTCAGTGTACACATTTCTGCTTCTTCTCAGAGCTGGGTGACAGCCACTACTAACTTCATCGATGCCTTCACATGTAATGAAATGATCTCCACAACATTCTACAGCCCTAAAGAGACTACTTCTGTAGAGGAACTATCAGTATCTTTACTGAGTAAACCACCCCTCCACAGTACATCTCCCCTTTAAAAAGAAGAATTTGCTGAGTCAGTGAAGTGTCACTTACTGCTGCTCCTCTGCAAACTGCTTCTGCATGTCTGGGGTGTACTGCGGGGCTGCTGGGCGCATTCCCAGGAAAGAAGCCTGTCCCATGTAAGGCATTCCAGTCGCTGGCATGGGCCCTAAGGGCATGCCGCCCTAGAATGAAGTAAATAACACAACTCCAAGATTATTTTTTCCATAGTAAAAGCCAAAGCTCTGGCAGTGACACCCTGACACGTTGCAAATGAGGGGGATCTCGTAAAATGAAGATGGATGAGCAGGCACTTGAGCCTGGAACTGATGAAATTCGGAGGAAACATGGAACCGGTCACTATACTGGGGGGAGGCGAGACATGACCGCGACTTAAGATTCAAGTACCGTTAAAAAGACTAAAGGAACGGGGGGAATGGAATGACTACCTGTAATAAAGCACAGGCTAATACGAGCCGACCAGAAGAAGCAAGGCTTAGATTATCAGATCCTGGA
>JAVHNF010061852.1:26968-38125 GCA_034783455.1 Micropsitta finschii
GGACCTTAAAGCTCATCCAGCTCCAACCCCCTGCCACAGGCAGGGACACCTTCCACTAGAGCAGGTTGCTCCAAGTCCAACCTGGCCTTGAGCACTGCCAGGGATGGAGCAGAGTGCCTGCATAAGCCAGACCTACAAGTGCAACAATTGTAGGCATCATAAAAATACATCGTTCTTCATTTAGTGAGAATGATGAACTACCAAAAGTTACTTCTGAAAAGCTCACAAGTATGGATAAATGTCCACAGCTTTGTGCTTTCCCTTCTTGTTAGGGAATCCAGTCCATAAGAACTCTTCCAAATCAGCATACGTACTGGAACCTGAACACGCATAGCAAGGTACCACTGCCTGCTGGAGGCAAATAAAGGCCAGACTATTAAATATTTATGCCTTTCTACAGAGCTCCTGACTTATTTATGAGTCTCTGTTGAAAGGAAAACAATTGACAAAAAACCCTGCAGTTAATTGGAGGGCACTGGAAGAAGAGGTAGTTAAAGCAGCAAAGCAAAGCTCCTGCAGCACAGTGCTCCATACCTGTGGCTCGAGCTCATCACGAACCTCACTCAGCTGTGCAAGTGCCAACATCAGCCTCACACATAACCCCCATCATCTTCTTTATTCAAGCAACAGGAGCTTTAGTTCTAAACTACAGTGCTAAAGAAATGCCCAGACACATCTGATGCTCATGGGTGAGGCACAGGCATCTCTGAGGTCACCTGAAGCACCACAGAAAACCACTGAACTTCATAACCATGTAGTGATAAACGTAACAGTAATAACTTTGTTTTAAAGAAAACATTTTGATTCCAGTTATCTCCAAATAACAGCACCGAGAGAAGGATTAAGAACAGACAAAATGATTATTAACCAAATTAGAATAGCTTCCCTTTTAGAAAGGGGAAGAAAAAAGGATAGGCATGATAAATTAAGCCATCTGAAAGGAGCAATACACTGCTTGGGGGGCTAAAAGAACATTTATAGCAGGCTGACTGCATGCTCTAAAATGACTTTCCAGACAATGGGAACCCTTATGACCCCAGGTGTTTAAAGTATATAGATCAGTGGACTATAATCAAGCATGATGTTTCAGTAGAGCTTCTTGCTTCTTATTTCCACAAGGGTTTAATGCACCTGCAGATATTTCTGTGGTTCTCAAGAGCAGAAGCACTTCACCATCTAGGCTCATGCAACAAGAAAGTGGAATATGTGTGCAATGCACAAACAAAATAACTAGAAGGAAAACAAAGCACTTGCCCTACAACAGGGCTCTTAAAGTAGTAATATAGATCTTTAAATTCTTATAAGTATTTTAAACATGGAGCTTAAAAAAAGCCAAAACCCAAGCCAAACAGCCATCAGCTTCATTCCAAACGCAGGAGCATGGAAAGCAGCAAATCCTTGTCTGCATTCCTAGAGCTCCAAACCACACACAGCATTTTCCCATCTACAAGTGGATTTTTAAACCCCTTCACTCCCCATCAACACAACTCTACCAGCACAACGCAGGCTGTCATAGTATTGATGAGTGGCAGAAATCCACACAAATCAACGTGAAACAAGGCAAAGAACCCACACAGAGAAAGGAGCTTTTCCCTCTACCTCCAGACTTCATTCTCAAGGAAACCACAGTACTAACCATGGGAAACAATGATTTATAAATCCCTTCATTTCTCAAAGCCTTACAGTCTTACTTCCCAGCATTGCTCTAAGAGGTCAGAGGGGTTATCCAGCCCTTCACAAGGATCGCTCCAGCTTTATAGACATGGGGAAACACAACGACGGCATCCCATCCCATCCCTTCCACAGCATGCACAGGCACATATGTACACCTGAACATACGTCTGTCTATACGAGGTCACCGCGGTGCAGACCTGCCCTCCTCACATCCCAAATCACACCAACAAAACTGCACTCGTCAGAGAGCCAGGACAACTTCAGGAACTTATCTGTGAAGCACAAAATTCACTCACTCTCCCCGGAAGAAGGACAACAGATAAAGAGCCCACGTTAAAAAGAACAATTACTCAGGTCTTCAAAGGCCATTTTAGGAACACAGCTACATGGTCACAGGTCTCTGACCACTGTTTCTTCCTCCTAACACTACTCCTCAGTCCTCATTGCTGAAGAGCCCTTTGTGGGATGGAGGGGACCACAAAGCTCACCACAGCAGCAGCTCCGTCCTGCAGCCACAAACCTGCCCGGTGATGATAAGCAGCATTTATCACTGCTGATAGCACGCAGGGGTGGTGAAATCCCGAAACCCCTCTCCACCCCGTGTCCCAGATTGTGGCTGCGGAGCCTGACGGCAAATGGGCTACACCTGCCCAAGCCTGGACAAGACAGGAGAGAAGGGGGCTCCTAAAATGCTAATGAATCACAATGCACTGTGGAGCCACCATGGCTGCTTTTTGCCTGGGACCCACAAAGCCCATCCAAGATCACACATACCCCACCCGGGACCCCATATACCTCACTTAGGGCACCTCCACCCCACACTGAACACCACGTACATCACCGAGGAGCCCATATACCTCACCTAGGACTTTACATACCTCACCTAGGACCCCACATACGTTATCCAGGGCCCTCACACTCCACCCAGGACCCCACACACCTGATCCCCCCCAAGCCCGTCTGGGCCCTGACCCTTCTGCTCCCACACTCCCCCGGTACCCGGAGCCTCCACCCCACAGCTCTCCCCCTTACCTCTGCCCCTTCATCGCCCCTCATGTCCGCCCCTCCCATGGCCCCTCAGCCCCCCCCTTTACCTCCATCTCCCCCCCGTCTGTCTCCCTCCCCTCCCTCCGCCCGCCCCTCACCCTTTGCCCTCTGCCCGCAGCGCCCCGGCCCCGCTCCGCCACCACCGACCTGGCGGGCCCCGCTCCGCCGCCCGCTCCGCCCGCAGCCGCCGCGCCGGGTCCCCCCGCTCCGGGTCCCGGCCGCAGCGCCATCTTCCCGCTCCGGCCCCGGCTGTCAGCTGAGCGCCGGCGGCTTCCGGGGCCGGGCCCGGCCGCGGCCCGCCCACAGTGCGGCCCCGCGGCTCGCCTCAGGAGCAGCACCGGGGTGAAGCGGGCGGGGAGGCCGGGCCTTCTCTTCAGAACCGGCTTTAAAGCCGAGGCTGTGCGGATAAAGTCACTTCACCGATGTCCTTCCCTCACACCGAGGGGATAAACGCAGCCCCGGGGTGCCCTGCAGCCCGGTGCCGCTCTGCCACACATGCCCCTGCCCCGGGCACTGGGAGTATTTATTACCTGGCCATAGGGCCAGCCAAACCCCTCAAGCATTGTAAAGTAAGCGGGAGTGATGAGGTGCTATGGGATGTACTGGGCAGTCATGCTGAAGCAGCTCCTTTGTCTCCATAAGGTTTTCCAAAGCTTCGTAAAATACGTGACAGAGCGTGGAAGTTGTGGAGCTGTTCTTCACCTCAGGCAAAGAAGGCATTTGGGGTGACAGAAAGGTAAATCCTGATAAAGGCCATTGCTTAAAGACCTTTATAAGCAGCTGACCGGTGTTGATCAAACACAGCCTCAGAGAAAGAGCAAAGTGAGATCTAAGTTCTCATTTTAAAGCTAAGTACCTCTGCTGTCATCTTCAGCAGAACTAGAACTGCTCCCTGCAATGCAAAACACGCACTCATGGCTGAAAGCTGCTTTCTCTCCCACTACCACTATTCTATGTGTGAGCAGTGCCTTTAAAGGTGAATATTGCTAATTTCTCACTCAATCTTAAGCATTCCACATCGCACCCATCATCAATACCTTGCAGCAGTCAACTTTGTACTTACCCGAATATACAGCTTCAGTTCTATCAAATACAGGCGCATCCATTCATAGATATCAAAATGAAGACCCTGTTTCCTATCTAACACAAGATGTGCTCCTGCGAACAAACCAAATCCAGCTCAGAAACAAGTAAAACAGGACACACGACCTCCATCAGTCTCTCACAGAGCACAATGAACGGCCCTCTGCTGTAAATGAGCTAGAAGGACCTGGGATCTATTTAAAACCTGGATTAAGTAGGACAAGGCAAGAAGAAAATCCTGCTTCAAGAACTGGAGGTGCAAATGAGAAGCCATTCCTGCATTACCGGAATTCAGACATGGCCACAGTGGACTTGGAACCCATTTGGAAGGTGGAAAACATGTGGAGTGTGGCCAGGCTAAGGAATAACGCCTGTGGACTTGTTCCATCACGGCAGGTCCCTCTATGAGAATCTCTTATGACTTTGTTCTGTTTTGAGGCTTAAATATGAAACAGTACAAAATGACTGAGGGATACAGACATGTAAAGTATTACTTATTTCAAAGTGAGTTTATAAAAGCAAAAAAGCAGGAGGAAAAAGGCTTTACTTTCACATACAAGTGGGTTTGGTTTGGATTTCTCCAAATGTCTAGGGAACTGTCTGCCACTGAATCTTCTGATGTCTAACAAACATAGCAGGGGTGATCTGAACACAGAACTGACTGCATTTCCAAGCAGTTAACGTGAAACTGTGTGAGAGCAACGCAAACAGATGCTATTTTTGAACTACTGCTCAGAAACAGAAGTCATTTATTGCAAGAGCAGAGTCTTCAGCTTCTATAAGAAGCATTCAGGAATCCTCTACCAGTATTTCAGTAGAGACTTTCTTGCATGTAAACATCCATCTTCACCCAGAAGGAAGCATTAGGAATATTTCTCTCCCTTCACCGTTGCATCTATCTTCATTCTTCTGTTCTTCAGTATGGACATATCAGCCCCAGCTCCCCCACAGTCTGTTCTTATTCAGCTTTTGGAACCGGCTGTAGCTTACTGCCCTTTTTATCTTCTTTAGCTTTCTTTTTTCCCTTCAGATTTTGCTTGGTAGTTTTCCTACAAGAAACACATTGAACACCATGTATGAAGTACAATAGCCATGACACAGACAGCAGTTGTGCCATAAATCCTTCAGTAGCAACACCCCAAAGTGCTGGTAATGGTGTTCTTTATGACCACGTTACTAGGGCAAACTGCTACACACCAAGTCTTTGTGAGCTTTATCATTACAACATAAGATCTGCTTCCTGTATTAGTCCTCTATGTGTTAAAATCAAAGCCAGCCCTTTGCCAGAAGAATAGAAGACGAGCTCTGCCACGCGACAGCTACTCTGACCCCTGGCTTTAAGGCCAGTGGTTTAAACTCAGCTTGCCATCATTGATACATGGCACCACGTTGAGACAAGCTGACAGCATTAATCCCATTCCCACAGGACAGGTATTGACACTAAAACTCCACCATCACTAAAATCAGTACAACTGGGTGGTCCACCCAAATAAATTATTATTATGGCGGAAGCTTGCTAAGCCTTCTCTGGGTAAACAGCATCTCTTACCTCCTCTTGAGGAAAACCTACTTACATTTTTCTTTTGGCCTTTCTCAAGAAGCACTCGGGAGTGGTACAAATGGATTCTCTCGTCAGTGGTTTCTTAATGAATTTCTTCTTTTGTTTGCTAAGAGCAATATTTAATGAAGAAGGATTAAGGGGCAAATATCCAAACAGATAATGAAACCTTTACTGGTTACAGATTTATGCCTCTGAATATATTTTCCTTTATTCCAGGATTAGCCATGCTCTCTCCAAGACATCCAAGCAAACTTCAGTTAACTCCAGAAAAAATTTAAGTTGGGAATTCTTTCTGTTTCCATTTTTGTCTGGGTAAAAAACTATCACCCCCATCCTGTCCAAAATTCTTTTTGCAGCTAAACTGCAGTTACATTGCAAACAACCAGATCTTCCTAACCCTTATACCCCCACCACCACTCCTGCAGGCTTTAAAAATGGGAAACAAAGTGGGAAAGTACTCAAGTGAACATACCTTTGCAGTTTGGGGAAGTGTTTTATGTAGTCTGGCACTGGACAGCCAGCTCGCTGAATAACATTGGCTATACTGGAAAGGAATGGAGGGAAGAGATCAACACTGGTAGTGAGTGCCTGGACAAGAGAGAAGCATCTTTGGTGGAGAACAACCCGTAACAACTGGCTGTCTTCTTGTTGCATACACAAAAGCAAATTTGAAGTACGATGAAGAAGAAACAAAAAGACATAAAAGGCTTAAGTGAAACTAATGACTCCATTTGGATACATTTAAACAAATTGAAACTAAGCAAGTACAGTCTTCAAGGAGATGAGGAAAAGGCAATAAGCAAAACCAGAGAATGAAACCAAGTAATTCTGGACACAAGGAAGCAGCCATCACCTTGTCATTACTGGCATCATGACTGAAAAAAGGGAAAGGATGCTAGTCCCTCCCTTGCTGCATTAGTGAAAGGCTTCAAAAAGAAACCTTACATTGAAATGTTCTCAGTCTTTCCCATACTGCTGTAATGCCTTTAGTTCTACCATGTTGACACAGAGTTCTCTATTTGTTAAGAGCACTGGGTTTCCAAAGCATGGCAGTACTGTGCTTAGGAGGTATGTGGTACCAGACACAACATGGTTCAGCAGTACCGGATACAGAACACAACCATTTTAACTCTATCATGTTTCCAATTTACCTCCGTAATAAAGGTTTATCATCCTCTGTGAAGAAAGTGACTGCTTTTCCTGTGTGCCCAGCTCTTCCAGTACGACCTGCCAAACACAAAGATTTGCAGAGAGAGGTTTTAGATCTCCTTTTGTTCTATTCATCTTCCTAATATCTCATCTCCCTGCTGTCAGTTTAAAGCCATTCCTCCTTGTCCTATCACCACATGCTCTTCTAAGTCCCTCTCCAGCTCTCTTGTTGGCCTCCTTATGTATTTCTGAATATTTAAGGTTCATAGAAGACTGACACAAAGTAACGTGGTTTTACTGAAAGCTGAACCCAGATATAACCTGGCTTGAGCAATGTAGATGCTCATGCTGCAGCTTGGTTTCAGGATTTTTGCTCATGCACAGGAAATGAGATAAAGGCCATAACCTGTGAACACTCACCTATCCTGTGGATGTATTCCACTGCACTCGTTGGCAAATCATAATTGATGACCATATTCACTCCTTTGAAGTCAATGCCTCGAGCTAGTAAGGCTGAGCAGATGAGCACCCAGATCTTCCCAGCTCTGAAGCTGCGAACTACATTATCTCTCTAGGAAGAGGAAAGAAAGGTACTTTGAGACTGCAATTTAAGGAAGGATGTGAACTTGCTTCCTAACTTGTGTAAAAACCTTTCTTTCTGAAGTGTTTCTTGAGAAGAAATTACATTCTCCTACCTGTTGCTGAGTTTTGTCTGCATGGATGACATCCACATTGATGCCTTCATAAATAAGTTCATAGAAAAGCTCTTTAGCCCTCTCAATAGACTGCACAAAAACAAGGACAGGAGGTGCAAAACCCTGCAAAAGAATAAGTTTGTCTAAGGGTCAAGTCCTTTTCCTACTGTTACTGGTTGCAGACCCCAAACTACTAAAGAGACTTAAAAAGTCCCAGTATTTTATATCTCGGAGGACGGATTTTTGTTTGGTTGGAGTGTTTTCTTGACTAGCCAAATCTTTGGGAGTCAAAACTAGGCAGGTTCATATCTCCACTTCCTTTGAAGGAATTTCCTGGCTGTTGGTGGCCTTTTAATCCACAAAACCAGATTTCTTTTTCCCCCTCTCAATATGAACAGCCCACTCACAGTGCCCACTGAAATGAAAGACTGTTAATACAAACTGCCACAAAGCAAAACTCAAATACGTAGTCCAGAATGGGGAACACTCAGTTTTCTGAGGCAGGTACTTCCTCTTGCACACCAAATCTGGACAATGGATTAACATGTGTCCCAGGGGAAGCCTTTGTCCCAGGAAACTGAGTCTCTAACAGAACACACAGCTCAGCGTGGCCACAAGCGGAACGTCCTCCATCTCTCCCAATTACCTTTTTCACAAGCTCCCGCATGGCTGTGAGCTTTCCTGTCTCGGAGCCAACAAACAGCAGCTCCTGTTCGACCGTCTCTGCTGCCGAGTTCCTAAAAGCAGGAACGCAGAGGAAGTGTGCTGCTGTCACTGGGGTTAGACATGCACGTTGCCCGCTGCACGCATGTTCACGCACACTGCCCTCCACACTTGTTATATAGCATTATAAATGGCAGTAAACTAGTTTGTTGAAAACCTGAACGTCTAGTCTAAATCACAGTTAGTTTAATATACTATTAATAATATAAAAATAATTTTAAATATTTAAAATATTAAAATATCCAATTGTATATAAAATTGATGGAATTTAATAAATACTGAAAAAATACTAACCAAAATACAATATAAATATGTAAGAGTCTACATTTTGATAAAAATACATACTATATTATACATTATTATAGAGTATATAAAAATATAATCTATAATATACTCTATTTTTTCTCCATTTATATATTTAGGGTTTTATAAAAAAAAACACTATAAAATACCGCCTGGTGAACAAGAAATATTGCAAGACAAACTTACTGCACCAGAACACACTCCTAAGACTTATATACTTATAACTCCTAAGGTTATTTGATGCTCAAGTAATGAGCAAAGGAAAACTCTTTCCCCAGCATGTGAGAAAGATCTACATGCTATACAACACCTGCTGGAAACAAGCCTTCAGTTCTCAGACTCACAGCAGAGTCATCAACCCAGGGAGAACAGTCAGCATCCACCCGCACACCCACCTTGCTCCAACGGACACCAGAACCACGCTGTCCAGGTTGAGCTTACACCACTCCTCCACATCATGGGCGAAGGTGGCACTGAACAAGGCTCGTCTCACCACGTGGGATGTGCATGCCAGGAAGATGCAGGCCAATTGCTCCCGGAACCCCGACTTCCCATCTTCAAAGAGCTTGTCCGACTCATCCACCACCAGCCACTCCACACTGGGAACAGAGAGGTTCTCCTTTCAGTAAAAGTTACTGGGGGAGAAGGCAGAAGTACTAACAGACCCATCACAGACACAAGGGCTACTCAAACCTTCAGCGTCAAAGCTAGTATCAAAGCCAGATCTGAGAAAGACTCTTGAGTACCTGGTCAAGTCTATTGCTGGAGGATCTTGCTTCAGCAAATAAATGAGTCTGTTTGGAGTAGTAACCAGTATATCTATAGGAAGAAAGGAGAAAAGAAGAGGCAAAATGTTGAAAAAGACACAAAATCAGCCAGACTAACAGAGCCCTGAGAAACAAATTCCAACCCAATCTGCCAGAGGTCCTCTGTCAGTCTCAATTCCTACTTCTTCCACACCAACTACTTTTTTAGTGTTGAGCAATACATTGCACACCTCGAGTGGTATGAACTGAGCTCTTCAAAACCACACAGGCCAGAAGAGAAGAGAAAGGTCAAGGACATTCTTTCAGTTTTTAGAAGCACTTCAGTAGTTACAACAATTACCAAATTTCTTTGAAGACTTGGGCCCAAACTTCTTTGCTGCTTCAGCTGCCTTGTGGATCATATGTATCCTGAAGCCTGTCCCCTCAGCCAGCTTCACTAGCTCCCGATGTGTCTGGGGAGGCAGCAACAGAGATTAAATAATCAACTTCCAAACTGAGCTGATGAGCTCTTCTAACCAGAAAACCTGCAGACAATGCTGCAGATACAGCTTCAAGCATCACCCCAGTTCCAGTGCTGAAAGCTGTCTAGTTTCCTTAGCATAATAAAACTTTCTAGGTCATCTGAATATAAATGGAACTCTGCCCTAATTGTCATTTTGATTTCAGTTTATTAACAGATATTAATATTGAAGTTATTTGTCAAAACTCCATGTTTGGGAAAAACACATAAATCTCTTGTAGCAAATATGAAAGCAGAGATTAAGAGCATCTAAGCACTGGGCAAGTTTTAAATGTTATCAAGGAATCTTCAGCCTCTAAACTAATCATTCAGATTAGACCAAGGCGCTAGATATGTAGCTATTTCACAAAGACTGAAGGCTTAAAAGAAATGTTTAAAACAGGGTTTTTGTGATATCTGAGGGTAATAAAGGAAAAAGACCCATTTATTAAGGTGCTATTTTACTGATTCAGAGTGAAAACTTCGAAGCACATCAATATGATACCACCTTCCCCTCAAGACCCACCTGGCTAGCAAGTTCTCGGGTAGGTGATATGATCAGAGCTCTGAATCCTTTGTTCCTAGGTTGCTTCAGGTGTGTTAAGAGAGGAATACAAAATGCCAGTGTTTTTCCAGACCCAGTAGGAGCTGAAGCCAGGAGTTCCCTGCCCTATAATGAAAACAAGAAGGGTCTCACTTTTTACTAGGGAAACAAAAAGAAAGCCACCCCAAAGCAAAACACCCCCTCCCCAAACAAAAAAAATCACATTCACATAAATATGAATGCCACAAAGTGACCCAAAATACGTCATTAAAAACACAGCTCAAGAACACTGCTCTCCAGACCTTCCCATACTATCTCTAATCGACTGCAGCACCAGAAAAGCTTACGTGAAGCATGACGGGGATCGCCTGCATCTGGATGGGTGTCGGGACCCGGAAACCAGCAGCCTGAATATTCTCCATGATTTTGGGATGGATTTTGTATTCCTTCTGAAGCTGATCAAACGTGGCAATCGGGTCAGGAAGATCCGTTCCTTGGACACTGATCTTGTGCTGATTTCTGAAGCGGTTTATCTAAAAGGCAAAAGACAAACTCTTTCTGTAACAGTATGA
Source organism: Micropsitta finschii (assembly GCA_034783455.1). Lineage (NCBI taxonomy): Eukaryota > Metazoa > Chordata > Aves > Psittaciformes > Psittacidae > Micropsitta > Micropsitta finschii. The sequence goes on from JAVHNF010061852.1 coordinate 37,586, forward strand.
AGCGAACCAAATACAGATTCACCTTCTGGTTATTTTCCCCCATATTCAGTCACCCTCTTCCCAAGAGGGATTCCCATAAATGAACCTCAATTTTCAGTTGAAAAGCCCACAGAATCCAAGGAATCTCTTGCTACATTAGAACCCCATGGTTCTACCTTTTGTCTTCTCAAGCGTTCAAGTTTTTCTGCAGTAGATTTTTTGTCTTTTGCATCTTGGTATTTTGTTTCCAGAGAGGACATCCACTTTATCCTGTCACTTTCTGCCAACTCTGGTATTGCTCCTGCAGGTTCCATAAAAATAGATCTTTCATTAGGAAAACCCAGACAAACATTATTTAGTAGAAAAGAACACTGCAAAACTCTTTTTCTCTCATTCCCACTAAAGTTAATGAAGACTCCAGAAGAAAAGCAGCCACATTCCCCATATCTTAACACCGAATCATAGAATGGTTTGGGTTGGAAACGACCTTAAAGCTCATCCAGTTCCAACCCCCTGCCATGGGCAGGGACACCTTCCACTAGAGCAGGTTGCTCCAAGCCC
>JAVHNF010061852.1:38225-49377 GCA_034783455.1 Micropsitta finschii
TTGTTATCTGGTAGAATGACCTACAGTACCTTCAGATTTAAAGTAAACGGACACAGGTAATTAACATGAACTCCATCAGGGTTTCCCACCAGGGATGCACGCACACACACACATACACACACACACACACACACATATATATATATATATATGAATACCTCGTGTTTTTTTCTTTTTTCTCTTCCCTTCACCGCTATCTGCAGCTCTTTTCCTCTTCCCCACCGTCTCTGCACCGCTTTCCCCAGCTCCATCCTCCTCTCCAGCCCCTGTGAGCCCCCAGCCCTCCTCGGCAGGACCCTCAGGGGCTCCTTCCTTGTGCCGGAAGAAGTCGAGGCTCTCCAGGGAGGCGCTGCCGCTGTTTGCCCTTACCACCTAGGGGAAGAGAGCGGGGACAATGGTGAGATACCCGGGCGCGCCCGGACCCTTACCGTGGGTAGGCCCGAGGACCGTCCTCACGGAAAGGACAGGGCCCTGGAGCCGGCGTCTCGCAGGGAACGCAACCCAAACCCTTCCCATCCTTTCCCCCGGTGCCACCGCACCCCGAAACGCCTCGCATCGAGCCCGAAGCGCCGCACATCAAAGCGGGCACCGGCGCCCAACCTCCGGAACAGATCCCACGCCTCCATGCTGCCCCGGTGCCGCGACACCGGAAGTACCGAGCGCTTCCGGAAGCGCGGAGGCGGGGCTGCCCTGGCTGCGTATCCTAGCAACGGCGCCACGGCGGGGGTGTCATGGCGCCGCATTGCCATGGCAACCGCGCTGTCAGGCTCCACCGGGCCGAGCTCCGCTCTAGGCTGCAGCAGGCCCGGGGCTCCGGGAGAGAATACCGTCGAGGCGGGCACGGCCGTGTCGGCAGCCGAAGGGTGGAAAGGACGTGGGTCCTTCCCATCCTGCCCCTTCCAGACCCGTCACTGCAGCGGTACCGGGTCTGGAAGGGTCGGGAAGGGATGATGATGTTTGTTGATCCCCAGTTTCCTTTCCGTTTTATCCTTTATGTGAGGTCTAAACAAATCAGAAACCCCGGATCCAATATGAGCCATAAAACTGTTCGACACATTTATAAGCGTTTTGTCCTTTTGTGTGTTCCTGATGGTGAGATAATTGCGCTGCTTTTAAGGAAGGTCTCGGCTGAATAAAAGGACAAAAGCTTCTGTGGGCGGGTTTTGTTGGGCTGGGCTGGTGATTTACACCAGCACTATCTGCTCTTGAAGCACTGAGCTCTATCCATCACAGCGCCACAAGCAGCGGTGATCAGCTCTGCTGGGCACAGCCACTCTGCCCCTTAAGAGATGTAAACCTGGGTCCTGGCTGTTTCAGAGGAGGCAAAGCAGCGCCTTCGTGGCACTTCCCATTGCCTGGCTCATCCCTTGTGTTGTATTCTCTCCGTGGGTTGATGGGGAAGTGCCTTTGTGAGCTGCAACAAGTGAAAGCAGAGGAATGTTTTCTTTTGCTTCCATTTAAACCCGTCCAATCCAAACCATTCCATGGTGCGATGGTATTAAAAAGTATTTAGGGCTCAGTCCTACAAGACCCTCCTAATTCAGATGATCTCTTGAACTTGATGATCTCAAGGTCCTTTCCAACCCTAAAACTATGATTCTATGGTGTTAAAAACCATTTAGGGCTCAATCGACCCTCCTCAACCAGCTGATCTTAAAGTCCTTTCCAACCCTAAAACCATTCCATGGCTCCATGCTTTTAAGACCCACATAGAGCATTTCGGTGTAGGTTTGACCCAAAGCCGGTAGCAGTCCCAGTGACACCTAAACTAAAGAATGTGCCCATTAACGTGTTCAATCCTTGATTCCCACAGATACGATCCGGCCTCACCACTGTGCCCAGAGAAAGAAGTGCTGCAGGCAATGGCAGGAGCAACGCAGCAACTGGCTCAGCTGCACAGGGCAATCGAGAGGCTCTGCATAGATTAAGATCAGAATCTCTTTAATTCATGTATTCATTATGATTAACTGCGAGACCCAATAGTGCAGGTGGGTCTCCTAGAACTCGGTATCAGATCAAGCAACACAGTATTTTTCCGGGTGTTTTTGAAGTAAAACAAACAGGAATCCCATTAAGCTACAGCAACATTACAGGAACTGGTTTATGTCATAAAAGTCTTAAGGGCTACATGTTCGTATTGCCAAAACCCAGGAGCGTTAAGACACAGAGGCAATGGCTGCTTCCCCTGTTAACGCTCACTGCTTTAATTACAAACTTTGAGATGAAAAATGGCACAAACGCCATCCTCCCGCAGCCCCTTTCCTGCCTGATTTATGGTGCTTTTCCTTTGCCAGCTTTTTGACTTCCCCATGGATGGGTGGAAGCAGCCGCACGGAGACCTGGCTGGGTGCAGAGCACCGCGATGCCACCACTTCCCTCCTCTGCGTCCCCAGGTAAAGGCATTGCAGGCCAGAGACTCAATGCCACATCCTTCAGGCCATTCCTGGGCTGAGGCTGTTTTCTGCAGGGAGAAGTGACTGCTGGTTGCTGCGAGAGGATGGGGAGGAATGTGGAGGCATTTGTGTAACAAAGCACTATAAATCATCTCCAGTATCCATCACTCGCCAAGAGATGCTGTCAGCAGGTTCAAGAGTGAGGAAACGGGAAATATTCTCTTCATCCGTCGACTGGGAAATCCCTTTGTGTAAGGGGAAAGGCACTTTCTGCTTCCAAGGAGGCAGAAAGCCGTGTGCCAGGAGCGAGGGACCTCCACCAGGAGCAGTCCCTGGTGGTATGATCCCATATTCCAGCACAACCGCTCTTGTCACACTGCTGGGTTGTCTTTGCTGCCCCAGTGCTGCTCGATCAATTACCCAGTACTAATTGCCAAGTCAGCGCTGACACCAGATGACCAGCGAGGCCTTCGCAGGGTGCATGCAGTGCAGGAGCACAGGCTGTTCAGCTCAGCCCAGCCACGGACACGGTGATTAATGCCCCAACAGCCTGGTGTAACCTGGGCAATCCTGTTTGATTAGAGCACGCGGCAGGTTGGATCTCAACTCCATGGAAGTCAGCTCAAACCTTCACCTGCTCTCCCAAACTGATCCTGTACCTGGATCAACCGGAGCTGAATTCACTCTTTCTCTGTTGCTTTGTGAGCACGGTGACCTAAAGCCTCCCAGAGAAGCATTCCTCTCAGGTGCACACTGCCGAACACCCCAGGGCAAAGGATGACTGGCTTCATTCCCTATCATTGATCCAAACAAGCAAAGGGAAAGCACAGTGCCTTCTGCCAGGGAGTTCTCACTCCATCTGCACCGCAGCAAACAAGACACAACCGCCTGTGCCAGCTAAGGGGGCATCAACACCCCCCCCCCCACAAGACACAGTCACACTGCACAGGGTGAACACTGTATTAGACCAGCTCATGGTCTTTAGATGAACCCCCTGCACCCACTTGTACGTGCTGGGCAACACGGAGCTTCCAACACACCAGGTTTGGCATGAAGTCCTAGCAGAGGAGGGAAGTCACCAGCCTGCCCTGCCTGGAGCTGCTGGCAGGGTGCCTGTGGCCTGGGCTGCCATGTGGGGGAGAGCCCAGGATGTATGGTTTCCCCCTTTCATTCGTTATCCCTGCAGACAGCCCCAGGGACTGGTCCGCAGCAGGTACGGGCATGTTGTTAATAGGGGTACACCCCTGACCCCAAAACAGCCCCCATCCCACACAGAGATGCTCAGGGGACTGCTGGGACAGTGTAGAAGGTGAGATCATTGCTCCATACCCAACACAGCACCGAAATAAACCCTCTTTAGATTACAAAGCAAATGTGGTGAGCAAGTTTATTCCACCACGAGCCCCATCAGGTCAGAGATGCTTACCTGTAGCCATGGGGTCCCCTCCTGAAGAGATCCAGCTAAGGCCAGGGTCTTTTTGTGCATCCATTTTACAGGTGTAATTACAGGACAGTGCTTGTGAGGGGAACCTTTGCATATCTGCTCCCCACTATCCTACTGCATCATCATCACTAATATGCACATAACAGTCAATTAGCCCAGCTGAGTGCACTCATGACCTCTGATCCCTGCTGTGTCCCCCAATCCATTAACAGGCCCTCATCCTTTAGCTCTCAGTATGAATTGATGTAGCATCCATTCTCTTTCGGCAAAGAAACATGCTTCCTCATTCATCTGTCCATTTCCACTTTCTGTTCCTTTGTCCTTCCCTTCTGTTCCCTGTGTTGCTAACCTGGTCACAACTTCTTGACCCCGCGTCCTCGTCCTTCCCAAGGGTGTTGTAATCCCAACAGCTCCCAAAAAAACTTTTACTTTCTTTCCCTTTACCCACATCTGATTTAGCAAAACTGGTTTCCAGCAGTGGGGGAGCTTTGATCCCCCTCTGCAAGAAAGCCTGGCTCTGTTTTTTTAAAGGCTTTCATTCTAAGGCAAATGAATTCTTCATAAAGGGGGAAACGCTGCGCTGGTTGGTCTCTGTTCAGCTGAGGAAGACAAATGATCTGGTTTATTACTTGAAAAGCATAACAGTTGAGTGTGTAGATTTGTGATTTATCTGCAATTAAGAATCCATTTGAGCAGCGTATTCATTACAGAGAGGAGAATTAATTCTGCTGAATATTAGAGTAAAATCAAAGTTCCTCGAATCACCAGATAACGTGGGATGTCTGAGGTCCAGGGTTTGTGTGGCTCACACTGGGATGGGATAACTGGTGCTGGGCTGCTTGCAGCTGGAGAGGCAGCCCTGGGTGATGGGATAGCAAGGCCCCCTAAGACCTTTGCAGGCTGCTGAACTCCTAGGTCTCTTGGTTGTTATGGGGAAGGTAGTGCAGGGATTGTGGAGGTCACAGCACCCAGGGCTGCAGGAGCAATTGGAGATGCACTGAAGCAGGCAGAGAGTGGGGGTTTCTCTACCTGCTGAGAGCATTTTAAGGTGCTTGGCAGCACTGGGTCAGATGAGGAAAGGACACTGCCACAGTGCTATTCTCTGCTGCTGCTCTTTGTGACTTACATCTCTTACCCCCATCAATCCTTCCCACATTTCACAGGCTTTTGAAGACCTGCAAACACACCATGGGATCAATGCGTGCGGCCCAAAGCTGCCTCCTGCCTGGCACAGGGACTCCTCCAGCTCCGTATCCCTGCTCCCATGGCCTGACTGCAGCAGGGAGCTGGCAACGCCTGCCAACAGCCCAGCCTCCCAACACAAGCACTTGCTGCATTCCTCTCTGTGTACTCCTCAAACTTCGCCACCAGCCCAACCAAATCCTCTCAAAGGCTTCAAAGGGAAGAGCGTGTTTGCTGTCCGCAGGGGACTGACAATGCTTTCCCTTTTGCCCCATCACACAGCGCTGGCGTCACTGGGTGATGGGATGCAGGGTGCAGGCTGCACTAGCAGGGAGCACAGCCCCATATTGCTGCTCTGCTGCTTTTCCTGCCGAAATTTCCAGCAGATCTGTCCATCTGGCTGGACTGGCAGAACAAGTCTGGAAAGCAGCCGCGTTTGGAGCTGGTGTGGTTGTGCAACTGCGTGTTCCGTTTACCCGCGTGCCAAACGGCATTTCTAAAGTTGCTGGAATAACTCGCCTGTATTCCGGTATCCTTGGAGATATCCCCGTGGCCTTCACGGCCAGCAGGACATCTGCTCCTCCATGGGAATGACCTGAGACTTCCTTAGCAGTCCACATTATGCTGGCTGATGAGAGCTGGAATGGCTGCAGCAGAGTTAGAGCCTGGCCAACACTGGGGATGGTGGCTGAGCCCCGGCACTGCTCTAGCAGCAAGGTCTGCACCACCACCAGGCTGCCATCACGCACCTAAGGATGGGGAGCCCAGCACCAAGGTGTCCCAGCCCTCCAGGATCAGTGGCACACAGGGTTTGGCCCTGGATAGGGCTTCCCTGGCTCCGTTCCTTCCCACAGGTGATAGCAGCAGGGAGCTCTTCTCCCCAGGAACAGCCCCACGCTGAGGGCTCGTGCTCGTGGTCTCATAAAGCCCCATCATGGCTCTGGGGCAGGCAGTGAGGGTGGCACTAACCTGGTTTGGACTGTTCTGAAGAGTGACCAGTAAAGCCTCGTGGCAGCTTGCAGGTCCTCACGTGCGAGGAGCTCCCTTGTGAACAGCTCTGAGCTATAAGGTAATCACTCAGCCCTGTAAAACTCCATTGGTCATAAATGAACTTTGCTGCTTTTCTGATAGTTTCTTTGCTCCATAACAACTGCATCATGGCCAAACACAACGTGCCCAGCAGCAACAGGAGGAAGAGAAAGGTCTTCCAGGAGCCTCATTTGACATTACGTTGTACTTTCCAACAGCTTGATGAGGCAGCCAGGGTGTCTACAGGCGCAAACACCTCACCCAGTGCTTCTGCAGGCAAGGTGAGGTCTGGACAGGGACAGCCCCATTCCCATCCCTATGCCAGCTGCTGCAGAGGCTGCTCAGGGAGCCGTTTGGATGGAATTTCCCTGGGCAGAAAGGTTTCCTCAGCCAGAGGTTAAATCTAGATCAGGAAGAGCTTACTCTGAATAAAGGCATTGGTATGTGTAGCATCCACAGCATCCTTCAGCAACCCATCATGCATTCTGCCTTCCCCTCTCCTGCTACCCAGGGGTGTGTGACAGCACATAAAGAGCTACTGATGTGCTCTGAGTCACTCAGCTATGTTAGCTCCTTGCAATCAAGGATCTTCTAAAGCTTTACGGCAACCACAGCGCACCCTCCTGCCTCCCCTCCTGCTTTACTGACCCACAGCCTCAGCATCCACAGCGATGGGGTCTGGCTTTGTCTGGCCCTCAGCTCCTAATTGGTTTGCTTAACACTCAGCTGCTAAAGTTAGCAGAGGATGAGGAATAAACTGTGCTGGGCTAAAGGCAAACTCATTAGTGCATCATTAGGAGGGTAAGGGTGTCCCCATCTCTTAGAGCCTCCTGTTAGTTTTGACTGGTACCTGGGGCTTCATATGAAACACACAAACCACAGTACTCAGGTAGGTACAAACCTAGATCAGCACTGCAAGGGACAGCAGAAGGGACACATCCCTGCCACCAACCTGCATCCCACCTCCTGCCAAACCACAGCAGATGATGGCTGTGGAATTTACACACCACACAGCAGCAGTGATTCAGAAGAAATGGTGTTTAATTATGGTATACATTAAATTAAACGTCATTCCGAGTATTGGTCTCCAATTCATGATGACTTATTTACAGCAGGGCAACTCCTATCAGGCCCAGCAAGGGTTAGAGTCCCACTGCACTCGACATTGTACAAACGCAAGGCAAAAGAGCTTTTCTTGCCCCAAAGAAAGCATCCAGTGGTTTTCCTTTTAGCAGTGGTCATCCATCCATGGGCACCTCTCGGAATCACTCTCAGTAGTTGGCACATGCTCAGGAGTTAACAAAAGGTTTGTAAAACTGGGGAGCATTCGATCCATTTACAAGGGGGAGCAGGGACAGAGGAGCTTGTGTCTCGCAGGAGGGGCCATGGTGCCTTTTACAGCTACTGCAGCACTGTGTTTATTGATAAGAGTGGCCCAACAAGGCTCATCTTCAAGCTGCTAATGGTGGAAAACAAGCCACCTGTACTGGCCATTACTGGGCAGGAACTGGGCACCTTCTGTGCCCCAAGAAGGGGAGAAAAGGAGTCTTTGGACTGCACTTGAGGAAGACCCCACCAGAATTCCTCACAGCCCCATTCACCTCTGTAGCAGCAAATGCTCACCTGGAAGCTGCGGATGCTGAGTGCTTCCCAACGGCCTCATGTGCTGAGCAGGCTGCTGAGCACTTCCGCACCCCATCACTGACCTCAGAGTCCCCCAAGGCAGGAGAAACCCTTGAGATCTCCACAGTGGCAGTTTTCCCCTTGGAGATGGTCCAGGTCCTGCTGGGGCTCCTCTCATCTCGCCCTGTCTTTCCTTCACATGGGATGCCACCATGCAGAGCACACACTTCTGCCTGTCCTCCCGCAGAGACCAGTGTGGCCTTTGAATTAACTCGCTTAAAGGAAGAAGAGAAATACAACACCAAAACCATCCTCAGCTCTGACCTTTACCAATAAAACCAAACGAAAAAAAAGAAAAGGAGAAAGAGAAGAGCTTTGGGACCAATATATACAGATGGCAGAATTGCACTTAATTACAGTAGTTTACATCCATTGGACAAAATTTACTTCTTTTTATATAAACCTCTATGTATAGGAGCGGGGAAGGGTGAGGGCGGAGCAGACTGTACCTATATTTACAGTTCAATTGGCTCAGTTCAACAGCACATGCAATTCCTCCTTCCAAACGCCAAGTAACAGACCCAAGTCCCTCTCAGTCCGTCGGGTGGAGGAGTACAACTTCAATGTTATCCATCTTCCCCTTCTGCCAGTTCCCAGCACAGCTTGTTCCGGTTCCTCGGGAGAGCCAGCGGCCCCTTGGAAGGCAAATACTTCAGGAAAAAAAATCCCCAAGACACAGCTTGGAAATACTGCAATCTTAAGTGATATCCAGTGTCCTAACATAACATAGTAAGTTTGAGACGTTTTGGCTTAATGTGCATTGCAACTAATAGCTATGAACTTGCAAAATGAATGGCATCATTCATTGAGCAGCATCACTAAAATAGTGATGCTCAATAACTTCTATTATTAACAGAAGTCATACACCAAGAGAGTAGATAAGAAGAAGCAAAAATTATTCCATTCCACCATCATCAATCTTAAGAGCAATCAATTTTTTTGCTGTCCTAAATTGGTATTTTGCCTACTTTTTTAACAATTTGAGATATTAAACTAATTAGCCAGCATTGATTTCTACACTTGAAAATCAGGTTTCCTTCTTATTATGTCTGACATGTTCATTTTCCTTCACCTCTCTAAGGTCTACAGTATCTTTTGCTGCTTTCTGTTCTTTTCCCTGCTCTCTGTAGGCTTTCTTATTTCATATTTCAAATTTCTCTAAAGCAGGCTTTCAGGTATGTCTAACCTTTCCTTATAAAAATTGCTGAATCAGAAGGTGTCAGTAATTTTTGATTTAGCTTTCCACATTCTATGGAACAAGCAGAACTATGCACTGACACTGTAGCTGAAATGCCAAAACGATGGCATTTATGCCTTTAGAAGCCATGATTCCTTAATTTGGATAATATTATGTTGTATTTTTACAATGCAGTTTGTCTTCATTAATGACAGTTATACAGTTTTGAATAATAATAGACATTTTAAAGACTATACTAATCTCTTATCTTCCCATTTGTTATTTCCTTGTCTTGCCTGTTACTATAATATAATAGTCATGCATTATGGACATAAAAGGCTCTATTCTATCATGAGAAGTGAACTTCAGACAGATTGTCACGACCAACTATTGCCAAACAAACTAGACAGCACAAACATGTCCATGGCCATAAATCTCCTATGCCTCTGCTTCAAACACTTTTAAAAGTATGACTTTCCTTCTGAGCCATGTGGGACCAGTGAAGCCAGGTGATATATTGCCTGTAGGCACTTGCAGAAAGCAGACCCAAACAGACCAAGGAGAGCTAAGACCCTGGGGGCAACACGCTGGGATTTCATCATGAACCAGATTCAACACAGAAGCCATTTACCATCTTTCCTTCATATATCACCTATGCCTGAGTAAATATGGTCTGGCACCCTGATGCACATTTTACGTCCAAGGAGCTTTGAATGGGACACGTGTACAGGGGACACTTGGGCTCAGATGGTCAACAGTGATCCAAACAAATGGGACAGATATGGGTTTTAATGCAATCTGTGATTTGGTAACTGGAATTCAGGAGTTTGGTGTAGGCCTCCTGTATCACACGCATTTACCCATTCCCTGTTAATGCATTTTCAGTTTGAACATCTGGGTCTTCCTGATGTCCGTCATATAATGTAGAATGAGACCCAGAAGTAAATCAGCAGGTAGTAAGAAGGACAGTGAGCTCTTCATGGGCAGGAGCAGATCTTCACCTCTCAGATGCATGACCCATCCTGCCACGAGCCCCAGGCAGAGCCACAGGACCTCTGGAGCAAGCACCTCCTCCTTTGCCTACCCTGTGCTCTGTAACCTCTGCCCTGCCTACATCTCCCAGAATATGCTCCCTCCTGCCTGACTGCTATGCCTGCATAATTACATTGTGGGCTGCATAGAATAACCCTAACTCTTTGTAGCTGTTTCCAGTCCTTCTATTTTTCTCCTCTGTATCACGGCTAATTAGTTTTAATTTATTTTAATTTATATTAAAAAAACAGCCACTCTGGAAAGATCTGTTGAGAGTCAGATTAAATGCAAAATTTCAGTGTCCTTCACTTGTTTTTGATAAAGATGATTTTACAGCCCTTATGTCAGATGTTCTGGGCACTAATTGTGCTTTAGTTTTACTGAGGTAAGTGAATTTGCAACAGTTTGTGTTGGTGGTGTTCTTCCTCCCACCCATAAAGTAACACATACCCAGTGCCTGGATTTTATGTTCTTTTTTACCTTTATTGGGCTATATTAGGTACAAACAGACTCATTACTATGAAGTGCACAGACCAGAAAAAAAAATTAACTTTAAATCCAGTTATATGATGATTTTCTGAGCTTACCATTAAGCCTATTAGCAGTAGGACACAAAAACCATGAAAATGCATAACATAACAAAGTGCAATAAACCAAAGCAAAGCACTATAACTGGACATATTCATATATTAGAATATATGAATACTTCTGATATAACTAAATGATCCAAAAAGGTCCCCATATTAAAAAGAGAGAGAACCTGAACAGTCAACTACCCACTAAGGGGAGTTTGTCACTTAGATTCATACTATGCAGCCACAGGCACCTCAGTCTCTCCACTACATGGGAGCCTGGGTCTTTAAAAGGATATTTTGCACCTAAAAGTTCCCAGTCCCTGGATGTGCATCTTCTTCACCCCTGGATGCTCCAAGGTGATCAAAACTGGGTTGCTCTGGTCCCCCCTTTGTACCAGCACCACCACAAGCACTTCTATGCCACTTGCCCTGGGGAAAAAAGGATGTGCTCCACTTGGGAAAATGCTGGCTTGGTCTGTAACTGGGTATAGGTAGCACCCAGTATGGGCACCACAGTTGCATTGAAATGGCTCAGACACCTTCCCGTGCCTTCCCAGAATGCCCTGAATACCTCCCTAATCCTCCGAAGGGCCCATTACCAATCTCACTCCTTCCACCTTAACTTGCCTTTAATAGA
>JAVHNF010061855.1:0-21639 GCA_034783455.1 Micropsitta finschii
GCAGGGGGGTTGGACTAGATGATCTTTTGAGGTCCCTTCCAACCCTTGGGATTCTGTGATTCTGTGATTCTGTGAAACTGCCCCTTTTTTCCATCAACAGAAATTGATCTTAAGGAAGCACAAAGGTTTTTTGCTCAGAAATTTTCCTGCGGTGCCTCAGTAACAGGAGAAGACGAGATCATCATTCAGGGCGATTTTACAGATGACATTATTGATGTAATCCAGGAGAAGTGGCCTGAGGTAACAAACCCTTTCTTCTGTCAGAACTCCAGTTTTCCATGATAGCCTGTGCCTTTCCGATGGTTTTGAAAAAGGGTTTATTCTTTGGCAGCACGAATTGGTGTGCAAAATTCAACGAGTGGTTGTTGCCTTCCCACCTGTGAATTGCTAGGTTAAGGAGTGGTTACACTTGAACGCAAATGTTGTTTCCTTTGTCCAAGGAACAGCAGATCCCTGTGCATGTAGTGCTGTTACTGTAGATAGGACAGTGAGAAAGGCATGTCAGAGTAAGTCCAGCTGTCAGATATCTGTGGCTTCTGTGTGACTGTTTCTAAATGGTCAATGCTTGAGTATTCTTACATTGCCACCCTATTTTTAAAAGTCTCTTAAAATAGCCCAGAATTAAGCCAACCAACCAAACCCCCACACACTTGTGCTTCATCAGGAAAAATTAATTTGGGGTTGGACTAAAATGTTGATGGCTGAGACATTTGGTTGTGCTGCTGCAATCACAAGTGTGTGCTTTGACCCTCCCTTGTTGTGCTATTTCCTGAGTGGAGTTCTTCGTGAAGTAACTCTCCAGGCCTGTCCTTACTCAGAGCTCCAGAGGCTCAGCTGTGTCCTGTAAGCATGGCACTCATGTAGAATTTACAGCAGGGAATCTTGGATGGTGCTGTATGCTTCTCCCACACTTCATTACATGTACAGTGGTGAATATTGAGTGAGACATCTAAGACATCCCTGGCGGTGTTCAAGGCCAGGTTGGACAGAGCCTTGGGTGACATGGGTTAGTGGGAGGTGTCCCTGCCCATAGCAGGGGATTTGGAAGTAGATGACCTTTCCAACTCTAACTCTTCTATGATTCTAAGAAATTAATATGCTGTGTTTTGGCCTTTTTTTTTCCTTAGGTGGATGATGATAGCATTGAAGATCTCGGAGAAGTCAAGAAGTGATAGTGGAAGACTACCTTTATTTAATTATATGGTTATAAATGATGTAGCCAAAGTGAGGCTTCTAAATCCCTCTGCTCTGCAGTGAAGCTGTGGAGAACCCATATCCTTGGCATTTTCACTGTTTCTGTATAGGCTGCTTGGTTATTTTTGTTGTGATACTTGCCAAAGTTCAATTGGGGTTTTATCATGCTTACGCATGAAGTAGATCTAAATAAAATTACTGCTCCTCACTGAATGCAGTTTCTGTTTTCTTTACAGCTGCTTTCCTCTAGCAATCTTACAGGAAAATAATAACCTAACTCATTAGAAGGTTATTTTCATCTGCTGCCCTTTCTGCTGAACTCAAGTGAATAAGGCCTGTGGTAACGCACAGACTCATACTTCTGATTTACCTGCGTAAAACCTCAGAAATTAGGATGGGACAAATGTTCTAAAGGTGTGTAAGCACTTAAAGGAAAATGAATCCTGAAGTGGTCAGGCAGTTGGACCAGATCATTGTAGGTCTCTGCCAAGTGAAGTATTCTGTTAAGTGAAAGCACTTAAGAAAAATGCAAATACATCTGGAACATTCAACCTGTTCTCACAATTCCAGATGATTTCCTAACCCCACTGGTCTTCAAGGTGAGGGAATTTTAGTGGCGTTATGTTTTTAGCATACAGCTAGTTCCAGAGCAGTAATAATTACCGCACCTTCACAGGGACTTCTGCTTGTTTCCTAAAGCCTTGCTCACGCGGGAGGTAAGATGGAGTGCTGGTTATACCTCTCTGCTCTCTAGCTGTACAGCTCCACTCTCCTTACTGCCATGAATGGCCTTGACATGGATTTGGAGCTTTCTCTTTCACTGCTCTATTTAATAATGTTAAATGCTCCCTGGCGGCAAGGGCCTGGAATAGACATGCTTCTGTTACAGCCAAAACTAGATGAGTTGAAACCCAGGAGGGTGATGCGTTGTACACTACCGGTAAAGTTCCTTGTTGTTGTGATTCTTGTTTATAAGCCGATTGGCTGAGTTAAGAATGGGGTGTCCAAACAGACAGTGTATCTCTGTATCTGTTAACCTGTGAATCCGGCCGTTCTCGCTGCTCTCCTGTTAACGCTATTACCGAGCCTTGTAACTCTCGTCTTCGCAAGCAGCTCCAGCCCCCCGCGGGACTCGAACCCGCAGCTTCACCACTGCGGTGGGCGGGGCTTCTGACTAACCGCTGCCAGAGGCGGCCACTCATCGGCTGGCGGGGGCGGGACGCTGCCGTGACGTCAGGGCGAGGGCGCCGGTGGGTTTGGTGGGGGGCGAGGAGTAACGGGAGGGAGCGGCGGGGCCGCGGGCGGGGGGCAGGCCCCTACCCGGGCACGGTGGGGACATGGGGGACCTGCGGCCTGCCCCGGCGGAGCAGGGCCCATTCGTCCGAGCTGGACCCCTTGTGGGAGGCCGCGGGTCCGGGCCGGGCCCACGCCTCGGTCGGTTCTCAACGGCTTGTGTCTGTTACTCCTGCAGCAGCAGCCTCGGCGGGTGACCATGTGCTTAGATCGGAGGCGGCCTCCATGCCGAAAGTCGCAGTCATCAGTAGTTACCAATGGCCGCTGATGCCTGGTAGCGCTCATGCCCACGGTCCCTTATGAATCCATCACTGACACGTTCTGCTTCGCCCCAGGTAAACAATGAAAGTGCAGTTAAAACCAGAGTGTTCTGTTTTTAGTGTGACATTAGTCACTGTACCGCTGGCAGTTTCAGTTAAGGACCACAGGTGGTACCACAAGCATGAGGAACTTGCAGAAAGTCTGTGTTTATAATGTAAAAATAGCTTAAATTGAACCCTCGAGTTTATAACCAGAGATTTTTTTCCCTTCTCCTTCACATCAAAATGTATTCTGTGTGTTATCCTTTATAGAAAAGTAACCCAAGCCTTGAGAGCAGCACCATTGAGAAACAGAGGCAAGAGCTGCAGCTTTTAATTGCAGAACTGAAAGACCGTGATAAGGAACTCGATGACATGGTTGCAGTGCATCAGAGACAGCTTCTAGCCTGGGAAGATGATCGGCAGAAAATCCTGACTTTAGCAGAACGGTGCAACTTACTAAACAGTAAGTGTTGTGTGTCTAAAGAATAAGACCCTTTTAAGCATGGTCAGGTGCTTAGACCCCACAATAGCAGTTCTGCATCATATAAGGAACTATTTCGTACCCTTTGGCCTTAAATGTGGTTGTTTTTCTGAACTCAAGACTTCCATGATGGTACTAAAGTGGTCTGATCTTGAAGGAGGTCTCATAATTCTCATTTGAGTCTAGAATTGATTCTTTGAATTCTTAAAAAAGATAATGAAATATATGTGGGGGAAGAGATCAATTTGCAAACACACTGTTGCACTGCAGAGCCCTGTGCCCTGAGGTGCTGCTGCACACCTCTGACATCAGCTACCAGCCACCCAGCTAATCACCTGGCAGCTCTGAACAGTCTTGTTTGACAGCCATAGTACAGAGGTCAGCACAGGGTTCACCATCCAACCTGGGTAGGCAGGGAATTCCGCTTCAGAGGATCCATTTCCAAATCATATGATTTTAAAACCCTGGGTTAAATTATTTCTGATGACAGTATCTGAGCTGTTTTCTCACAGATCCCCTGTGTCCTTTCTTTTCAGATGAGCTGAACAAGAGAAATGAGATTATCAAATCACTGACCAGAAGGTTAAAGTTCTTAGAATCTCAGCAGAGTGACAGTAAGACAACACTTGAAAGCACACAGCAGAAGTTCAGAGAGCTGTCACAGAAAGTGACAGATGCAACTGCTCACTGTCAGGCTCTGGAGGTAGGAGTTAAGTAATGATCTGATTTTGCAGACTCTGCATGTACAGAATGCCAGTGCCATTTATGACTTTCACTAGTGAATAAATAGTTCATATTAAGGCTCCTGAGTTGCATTTGTCTATTAGTACAATAATGTTAGATTAAGGTATAACTGATTTGTTGGGGGAAATACAGGAGGAGAGCTTTCCTAAGCTATGATTTGGAATCTGCTTAGTTTTGAGGAACACTGTTCGGAACCAGCTGGCTTTCAAAAATGCCTGTAACTGTAATTGCAAAAGGCAGTGCTGGCCCCACAACAGTGCTGTTACTTGGTTAGGAAGCTTTAGAAGGTTTTACTTACAGCTTTGATTACTGTGATGAACTACAACATTCTGAAATGGTTTAGGATGTGAATGTAATGGGTACTCAAGGGTTCTGGGGTTTATTAAGTGATTTGGCAGTGATGTGTTTATTGGGATTATTTTTCCGCTGTATACAATAAAGTATTGTTCTGCATTTTCATCTGCCTTATTGGCTTGACCTAAGACATGCAGGATATTAAGACCAAATCAAAGGTTTTGTTATAATGAATTAGGGGAACAACTTTTTCTCGAGTTCTCTTTTCTCCAGATCCTCACAGCTTGCCCAGAATCCCACATTCATGATGTTTAAATAAAGTTGTGCGCACATTTACTGGACAAACAGTAACTGAATCACTGAAGCAGTATTTGACACTCTTATTTCTGTTTACTAGGAGAAAAATCAAAGTCTTCACTGCTCAGTTTTGGAACTGTCGGCTAAAACAGGCCAGCTACAAGCGAGAGAACAGGAGCTACTTACTATGCTTAAGCTGAAGGTAACATCTGGCATCTCATCAGGTACTGAATGTGGTCAAACTGCAGTGCAGTTACTGATGACTGTACCACAGTAGCTTAGTCGCCCACTGCTGTTAAATTCATAAGCTTGTTTGAGAAGGAAAGCTTGGTCAACAAACAATAAACTGGTTTATTTTCATAAACGAGCTTGTTTCCTGGCTTTGATTTTGGGTTTTTTGCCTCTAGAGCTCAGAAGTAGCTATAACTAGTGCAGTAAGATTTACTCTTGTTTTGTCAAAATCCATATGTAAAACAATAACGAAGGATGCATTCCATTTCATGTTTCAGGACGAGGCTATACTTGAAACAACTGATCACATCACTGACTTTACATCTAAGTTCAAAAAGGTGGAAAGTGCATTGCGTGCAGCAAGGACGGAGCGATTCAGTCTCAACAAAGAAAAGCAGGACCTCAAACTGAGACTAAAAGAGCTAGTACTTGAAACAAATAAGCTGAAAGGTAAATGTTCATACTGGGCAGCTCATTTAGGGTAGACCAGCAGGATTCCTTTTCATTCTGGGGAGTACTGCATTTTGTTTTAAAGGTGACCTCTGTGAAAAGGTGAAAGAAAATCATAAGCAGCAGGAGGAAATAATTCACCTCAAACAGGAAAACAGCTGCTTGAGGAACGAGCTCGCACTTGCTGGTAAGTGAGGGCAGTTGGCTTTTCATGCCTTAGCTTTTAATAGCTCAGAGACCTCTAGACAACAGTTCACTATCTGTGAAGGAGGCAGCTTCTTATCTACCTTTCTTGCAGCTTAATAAATACATATGGCTTTGTGTTCCATTGCTCTATGAAAGCAATATCTAGGGCTTCTGCAGGGACAGTCTGTAAAAGCACAGAGTTCACCAGTGTGATTACACACAGAGGAATAAATGGCTCAGAGAATTCTCTCTTGAAATTGTTAAGATTTTCATGTCTCCTGTGGTATTAATACAATAAGTGGGGGTGGCATTCTCCCTTCTGACGTAGGCTGCATAGAAAATAGTGACCTACTGAATAGAAGCCACATACAAAACATAAAGCTTAGGCCCTATGAAATTACTGGCCCACCCACTCCCTCTGGTTTTTGTATGGAAGCAATATGTTTACCAGTTCTCTTTTTCTCTTGCTTTTCTTGAAGTGCTGGGTTTGATTTAGACTGGTTTAATACTCAGGACTTAGTAAAGTACAGCCTGCTGTCTGGTGATAATCTTTGCTTTGGTTTTGGGTAGAGAGGAGCTCCTCTGTGCTGCAGTGGATAAGTAAGGCAGGCTGGTGGTTGCTGGAGTGTCATTACAGACAAGAAATATGTACCCTGAAAGATAGGTGACCAAGAATGTCCTCTGCTGGATCTGATTTACTTGCCTATGACTTCTTATCTGCCATTACCTTTGCCAAATATTGATCCCATGTCTCATTATTTTAGAAACAGTGGTAATGGGAAGTATCTCTCACTTTTCTGTACAAGGCATGAATTAGAATTAATTACTGAATTGCCTTTCCATGAAAGAATGGGAACATGAAGAAGTAAAATCAGTCAATGAATCAGAATATTGCTGCTGGTAAAATAAAACAAGGTGCTGTGGAAAGTCTGAGGAGAAGACTTAATCTGTTCAGTTGTCTTAAGGCTTTTGCGCTCTTTGTCTCAAGGGGAAACAGATCCCACTGATCTTACGAAAATGCTTTTGTCTTGGTTAGGTGCCTGTTTCTACTGCTTCAGACATGCATTACAAATGTGTTTGCCTTGTGTCTATTCACTTTTAAGTAATGAGAAAAAGTATCTGTGTTTTGAAACAGTTGAGAAAGCAAAGAGACAGGATCAACTTCTGCAGTTTGCAAAGTCTAAACAAGCGCGGACTGACACAGAGCTATCAAGTTTGCGAAAGGTACAGCCCTAATTGTGTTTCTGCTCTGAGACTGTGAAGGCATGTTTCAATACCTCAGATCTTCATGGAACACTAATAAAAAGTTAGATCTAGCTATGATTAATGAAGGAAAAGAAATCAAATTTGCTGTTTCTGCCTTGCTGGGGTCGCTATGGAGCATTGTTTTTCCTTTTTGGTTAAAATTAAAACCCCCGTGCATGGTACAAATCCTTTTATTTACATGTTGTTTTAGCTGGTTTTGTATAATTGTATTTACTCAGTCCTACAATAAGTAAATACCACCCTCCTAGCAGTAAAGCGGGGGCACCCTATTGAGATAAGTTTGCCGGTGCGTGTGTCTAAACAGAGAGTGCTAGGCTCGAGAAGTCACACGAAGGGCATTGGGAGTGAGGTGTACTGCCTGACATACATGCTCAAGGTGAACTCAGGCAGTGTAAAGGGGCATGTGGTACTGAAAGAGCTGTGTTTCAGCGGAGACTTAAGCCCAGTGTTTTCACCTGCACCCATCTGAGGTTCTCAAGGCATGTTCAATTCTTTATTGCAAATAATTGGTGGGTATGTTATCATCTACATCAGCTCTACAAAAACTTCCCTGTAGTGAATGCCAAATACCATGATCATCATTCATGTCCTGTAGTTCTGCATAAGTTTGAGCAACATAACAGCATGTATTAAATCCCGCATGTCAAATGGTCCTGTATTTGTGATTGTGTGGTTCCATCTTAACACTGCCATCTTCTAATAAAAATATTGCTTATTGCTGCAAAACTTTATTTTCCTAAATACATATAGAGATGGCCCCTTAGATTTGGAAGGCTTTGGCAATAGTTTAGCTACAGGTATGGGTTTGTAAAAGTGTTCTGAGGATGTTTTTGGAAGACAAGCAATGTGTTAGTACCTGATGGCAATATTCCAGCACTCCAGACTTCCACTAATGCACATTACTATCTTTAAACAGATCTATGTAAAACAGCAGCGTGACTTGCAGTTTCTTCATGTCAATTTGGAGAGCTCTCAGGAATTAAGGCAAAAGCATGAAAAGGCAGCACGTGAAAGGAGGTAAAGTAGTTTTTTAATGTAGTTTATTCACAAAGAGAGACTTCACTGTTCAGCCACAACTAACACCCTGAAAGAGATGTGTGCTGTGTCAACACGGCTTTGCTAGACTCAAACACAGACTTCTGTCAGGTTCTGGCAGGATACAGCTGTCTGTAGTTGGTATATGAACTACCACAGAGCCATGGCCACAGCCTCTGGTTAATGTCTAGCTTAACCTTGAGTACAGTTATGTATGCTCTTTCAATGCAGTGTATCTGACCGTTTTCTTTGTCATGCCATTGTAGCATAGGTATGGCATTCTATGCCCCTGAAAGTAACAGCAAGACAGACACAGTTAGGACTGAGGGAGCCCACGGGACATGCGAGGAGTGTGGAACTGCACAAGTTCCAAAAAGCAGGGTGAAACCCACCTCTGAGATGTGTGAAGTAGATGATAGACTGTTACAGAATGCAGCAGACATGGAGGAAACTACCTCAGCATACTTAAACCAGTGTCCAAAAGTTGTGAAAGTCTTGGCTGTCCTTACGGAAGAAGAAAAGCAGGATGTTGCATCAAGCTCTGATGAGCCAGCCAGCCAAGTATTTTGTGAGGCAAACAACACAAGGCCATTGAGAAACAGGGAAATCTCTGCGAATGAGGTGGAAGTCAGAGACCAACAAACTTTTGAGTCATCTCCACCTGAACATGAGCATTGGCTTAATGTCAGTTCTTGTGTAGATTGGGAAAGTACTTTTACCCAAAGCACCATCACATCTGACCAGACTGCTAATGAAACCTGGGAAGAGACAACTGGAATTCTGTTGGACCAAAAAAGCAGAGAGACTCCTGCTGCAGTGCACAAGTCTGAATCTGATTCCTGTAGTAATAAGTTCTTCATCAAAAAAGATGCTTGGTGGAAGCCAATATCGGATCCAGAATGGTTGGAGATTTTCAAACCCATAAAAGGAGATGGAAATGTATGGCATGGAAGAGATGGCAACTGTCTCAGGACTGCACAAGAGATGAAATGTGCCTGCTCAAAAAGGTTATGTGCTTGTTAGATTTAAGAAATAGAGAGGTATAATCTAGAGCTATGTAGAAACTTGGGTGTACAAGCTCTCAATAATATCTGTTATCTCAAGTGATGGTTAAAGTAAGTGCTGTTCTAAAATTAGGCTCCCAACTTGAAAAGCAGTAAATTTAAAGTAAGTTAAATAGCTCTTAAGGTATCATGGTTCTATTTTTATGCATTTATTTTTTCTCAGCTCTTATCCCCAGGAGCTGTGTGGATAGGAGAAGCTGCCATGCCCCAGGACTTGCCAAATAAACTAATTGAGACAAATGCAGATTTAAAACCTCTCAGGATTTCTTTGAAATCCCAGATGTTGCTTGTAAATCTGGTGGGTAAAATAGAGCTGGACTCTACAGTGATGTTCCTGTAAGGCAGGAAACAAACCTAGATTGTGTGTGATGCTTTAGTGACTGTGTTATTTCTGTTGAGAAGCCACACAGTGGCTGGGCAAGAATGTAGGACATGGCTGTTCCGTACAGGCTGCTTTCCTCACTCAAGGCAGGAAAGCAAGATGGCAAGATTTAAAGGACAGCAATCTGTCTGCTCTCTAGTGAGTCCTAGTTCATGGGACTCTACCCCTGTGTTTATGCTGGGGGAGGAAAAAGGACATGTGGGTTGGGGATGAGCAGAACGAAGTTTCTAATGCTGAAAAGTGCCAGAAAAATACTCAGGTGTCTTGGTGGTATTGGAAGGTATCCAAGGTACAAAAGCTGCTTTACATTTATAGAAGTGGTTTTGTGCCTGCACAAGCGAGGGCATTCAGAGCTGGGGGTTTCTGTGGATTTGTTGTGCTGGTTCCTGTGTTTCCTCTCAAAGACTTGACTGACTTACAGCTCTGATTTAGGAGGATTTCTGAAGTTCGACAGAGATTCATAGCTGCCTTTTAGACAGAGGAGTAGCAGCTTCTCAACTGGCAGCTGGCAAGTACAGTAAATGAACAGCTGTTTAAACCTGCTGAGAATTCCAGCCAGCAAGTCTGCCCAACATCCAAACAAATTAATGCTATGGAATGGAGCTATCGGATATACAGATGCTTTCATTCTGTGTTGCTTTTGAAACAAAACTATTACAGAAATTGTTACTGCAGTGGGACTGACCTGCTCAGAAACAAGGTGAATGGGCAGCCATTGAAAAAGAATGCTGTCCTGGCACATTCCCACACAGCTTAGCTGAGCTTCATGCTGTGTGTGGATTCCCTCTAGTTTCCACTGGCCATAAAACATTAATAATGCTTCATTCCCCATATGTGTACCCTGACCTTTCTTATCTGCTCCCTCAGCAGCACAAATGACACACACTGCCATCCCTCCAGACCTCTTTTGATTGAATCTTGAAAACTGTTTGCACTTCTTGTCTTGACCTTGAGGGAGTTTTAGGGGAGAAGGAACAAATTCAACCCAGGCAATGCAGATAGAGCAGATACCCTTCAGTGAGGGAGGGCAGCTTTACCCATTTGGGATTTGCTCTAAGCTGTCAGGTTTTCTTGATGACCACATTTGGTCCTGGGGCTCTGCTAATGGGAGACATTGACTCAGTGCAAATCCCAAACTGTCTGTTTTCCAGCCTCTGATTTGTCACTGAATAAATTCTCACCCCACAGATGGGAGGAAGGCAGTAGTAGTGCAGTCTTCAGTGTGGGCTTCTGTTAAGGCATTAATGGCAGAGAGCAGACAACCACATTCCTTCTGGGACTTCAGTCTGGATCCTCCAGTTTTCCATTGCTGGCTCGGTAGTGCTGATGATGTATTTTGTGTGTAAGGGAGGGTGCTGGCACCTCCCTGGCAGCCCAGCAAATATTTTTGGCGTGAGTTCTTGAATTCAGGAGCAGCCAACAAGAAGGCTATTAACACAGTCAGATACCTTAACCAACTGCAAGAGGGATTGTGAAATACTGGAGCGCAGGAGTCGTTTCTGTGCTCTTAGTGGCTTCGTTTATGTTGGACCAACGTTTGCTGCCTTTGGGTTTTTATCTCAATTCTGGTTTTAAAGACAGAGTGTCAGCAGTTACCTGTCTGCTTCCTTGAGCTGTTGCCTTGCCTCAAAACCAAACCTGGTTTTCCCCCTCCCTCCCAACCTGGGGATTTCTTCAAACTGGCTATGCTCATTGTATCTCCTCACATCCCCTTTTCTAGGCTGCTAGAGCTTACTCCCTTACATCTTTTCAGAGCCTTTCCTTGTCAGAAGCACGCCAACATGAGCTTTTCTCTCTTAAAAGAAAGCCTATTCATTCTATCCCAGTGTTTTACAAGAGAAGTGAAATGAGACACAACAGACACTTGTGAGCTGGCATCTCTCACAAGGGCTTTTTCTTAGATTG
Source organism: Micropsitta finschii (assembly GCA_034783455.1). Taxonomy (NCBI): domain Eukaryota; kingdom Metazoa; phylum Chordata; class Aves; order Psittaciformes; family Psittacidae; genus Micropsitta; species Micropsitta finschii. Next base: position 11,125 of record JAVHNF010061855.1, read on the forward strand.
AATGTCATCTAAAAATAACCTTTTTTTAACAGTCTTGCCTGATCTGGAATGTGTTGTTCCAGCAAAAGAAGTATCTAAAGAGTATTTAATGAAATGGTGTAAATTTAAAGTAGCATTTTCTTTAAAATATGCATATTTTTGTGTTCGCCCAATCCAGGCAGTGCTAGAACTTTGCTTCTGGTTTGTTCAGTGTGATGCAGAAATGTTGTCTTTTGGGGAGATGCTCACTATTTGATTTACTTCTGTATGAAGTGGAAATGAGCTGATGAAAATGAACACTGCAAAGCTTGAAACTGCTGACAGAAACCAGGGCAGGTCTTTGTATATGAAAACACAGCACTGGGGACAGAGGGCTTAGTTAGGGTGCTGCTGGGTTCCTGTACTGCTATGGTAAATGATCAAGATGTGCTACAGCTTTTATTATTTCTGGTCTTATTCTGTGATTAATTGGTGCTGGAGCTGAGTGAGGGATTTGGTAACGCTGTGATTTAAGGAATTGAAATTGAGAAGTGTTTTTCACTAGGGTAGAGTGTAATTGAAACTCTTCTCTTACACCTTTATTGCTTTTTTATTGTGGGAAAGGTGTAAAAGAAGTTTCAGTCATTCAGTATGCGTATTAAGTGCTAAAGACCTTTTGTATTAGGACAAGCTTGGGATGGCTGCAAGCCAATGTTCATACAGTAATAGGTGCAGTTTATGATTTGTTGCTTTAACAGTCATTTAAATGGCTTTTCAGATATTCCTAAATGCACCCAGAAGGTAGGGGAAGATGTATGCCAATAGACTGTCTGCTTCCAGCTCCACACTGGAATGGCAATCAGGCAACTGAGCCTTGGGTTTAATCACAGTTTGCTCAAACAGCACTTTACTGTTCGCTGCTGTCTTTAAATAAAGCCTCTTTGGGGAAGCTCCCCTGTGATCTCTGAAGTGAGATGGTGACTTTAAAAGACTGTGAAATTCCCTTGCAGAGTACATCTACAGATGTGAATTAGCCTAATGGTTGACTGAAAAAAAGGAAGGAGTAGTACCAGAGTATTTGGAGGAGTTAGAGACTGCCTTTTATGTGCTCTTTGCAGGGTTAAATAGGTACTCAAGCACATGGTAGCTGTTCTTGAAACTGGTTGAATGTCAAACTGTTGTCCTCAGAGGTTGAAACTGATCTAGTGAAGCTGTTAAACATGGGAACTGCTCTGAGGAGCAGGGTATTCTCACGTGCTCCATGGTTTTCTTGGCTCATGATTATTTATGTTGTCCCGTGGTTTTCCTTTGAAAGGTGAGAAAGGATGGCGATACCGTTTCTGGCAATGTCTTCATTTTTTTAACAGTGAAGAAAACCTGGATCTGAATTCTTTCCACTTGGATTCTCCCTGTTTGACATCCACCCAGAAAGGAGACAGGCCGCAAAGATGGGAGAAATTCTGTGATGAAGAATTCACTCTGGAGATCAATAGCTTTTCAGTGACTAAGCCAACAAACAGATGCTGCAACGCCACCGTGGACCGAGTCAGTATTTTATTGCAGAACATGCCTCCATGATTGTAAGGGGAATTGTGATGGAAGGAAAGCAGTTCTCTGCCAGTGGGGCAGAACTAGGGTCTGGAATGATGGGACATGAGGCTTAAAACAACTGTGGTAAAATACTTCATCAAAATAATTCCTTTTTGTCTCTGCCTTGGACAGCATAAGTGTAAGGAGTTCAAACCAATATTATAGATATTGTTTTATAGATATATCTAATTTATAAATTATAGAGATATCTGTATCTAGAGATAGGTATAGATATAAGCTTTTGAAATGCAAGGCTTTAGGATAATGAATGCTGGCTAATTGGAAGTTCCATTAAAGCATGATACCTGAGTATGCTTGGATACAGTTATTTCAGGGTATTGGACACTGGGTTTTCCTTGCCTGGTTTTCCCCTTTTTCACTGAAGTATTGCTGTTGTGTGCACTGTGTGTACATGCATGTGAAGATCTGTTAAAAGCTGATAGCAGGAAAGACCTCTATTGCAAATAACACCACTTGGAGTCTGGAGCAGTGTAATGTAGTAGTATTACACTGGAGCAGTGTAATGTAGTAGTAATTTGAATGGAGACATTTCAAAATGAACGTGATGATTTTTGGTGGGTTATAATCCTTTGACATATTCCAAAATGACCGTTTCATAGCTTTGGCTCCCTTTCTGTCTCTTCCAGGACACCAGTTCTCCCATAAGTAAGCTACAGCATGCGCTGGCTGAGTCTCGACAGATGGTTGCTGATCTGGAGCTTAGCACTCTCCTCCAGGCGAGCCCTCGCTGCAGTCCAAACAGCAGCAACATTAACACGGTATAGATTGCTCTCCCATGACTAGATTTAGGTGGTCATTAATAGTGATTGGGAACATCCTTTCCCTTGCACTACAATGTTATGAATATCCTCCTCATGCTTTGCTGAAGGTAAAATTCCTGCATGCCTTAGCATGAAGTACTTGAATTTTATATAGGATTCTTTATGGCTCCTCAGGGCCATGGCAGGATTTGATTTTTGCCTTTGTCTAAACAGATGGAAAGAAGAAGTGGTTTTGGAGCAAGCTGTAGAAGGGACATTCAGACCTGGTTTATTACGTGAGGCATATTTGTGGAAAGGAGGACAGTAGAGGAAATAAGTAATACATAGGATAGCTTTGTGCATGAATTTAAACCAGACTTCTAGCTTAAATACCTTTAGAGTTTTTGTGGGCTTCATTGCAGGGTCAGAGAACATACTCAATGGTCAAAGAAAATAACCTGTACATAGCTGTAAGGGCAATTTATTTTATGGGCATGAACACTGATCAGGAGTTTATCTTGAATATGTGGGCAATAATAGGACTAATTGCAGGAGGGGTCACTTGTTTGTTTTCACAAATATCCTTTAGAATTTCTACCTTGTTTGATGAGGAGATTGTGCCACTTGTCACTAGACAAGACTAAACTTGCGCTGATAAATACCACCAAGGAGATATTAGGTTTTTGGTGTTAAAGCAGACTCAGTGAGAAGCTGTATGCTGAAACCTCAGCTTTCTCCTGAAAGATATTACATCTCTCTAAAAACATTGCACCCCTTTTATCCTTAGATGAACTTGACCAGAACAATGTTGCTGTAAGTAACAGACAAAGTGATTTTTATAACATTCGGAACCACAGAACCTTAGCTGTGCTGGGACTGACTGACAGAGTCTAAAGGTTGTGTGCCAGCATCTGCGTAAGCTGAAAGGATGTTTTGTTCAGAGCTTCATCTGCAGGGTTTCATTCAGCGTGAGAGACAGCAGCAGTGTAGTCGTTTGCAAAGGCTGTCGTGTAGGAGGGATTCCTGAAAAGCTCTCTACAGAACAGTGGCTGCTTGTGGCTCCTGCCCAGCCCCATCAGCTGTCTGGCTCCTGCTTTCCTGGTTGGCACGTCACAGCTCAGCTAAACTGGCTGTCCTTTGGTAGTGAGCATGACTCTTGCTTTACAACCTGATACTGCATTTTTGAGCCTGAAATTGGCTCCTCATTCGGGGTGGTTGCTGTAGTGGATAGAAAATGAAGTAGGCTCGTGTTTACTGCTGGGGGCAGCTTTTGCACCGCATCTGTAGAACTTTGATCTACTTTTGGAGTGGTTCTGGGGAAAGACTTGTCAAACGTGTTTTTAATTCCTCTGCACAGGCCACATAACCTGTGCTTAAAGCCAGGTTTACCTGAGGCTGTTTTAAACTGTGCTTCAAAGTATGTATCAAATATAACCCTTTGGATTTAATCAGTAAGAATTCATACGTGTTGGATTCTTTGCCCTGCTTGGAGGAGGGAGAAGAGGGAATTAAAAGGTGTATCCTTACTGCTCCCCAGTTTGAACCTGGCAGCTCTGTAATTTGTGTTATCTCAGTTCTTCCATTTCCATGTAGTGTTTTTGCTTTACAATGCAGACAACAGAACTTGCAGAAGGTCTTCACAGAACCCAGCTATCTGCTGCAGAAGAAAGAGATGCTAAGCTCCCATTCTTTTCTCTGTGATGTTCTGTGAGTATGAAGGTATTTTCATCTTGGTCTTTTTAATTGGAGTTTTCTGTTCCTCTTTATAAATGCACCTGCAATATTAATGTAAGCTGTGGACTTCTGAGATGAGCCTGGCACAAGATTCTCAGTGGACTGCTCTAAATGCATTTCAAATAAAACTCCTGCGAGTTAACAGCAAACAGATAGTAAGGCAGCAGGTAATCCCTTCAGTCAAATAAACTTTCTTCAGTCACTTTCCTCATCCTCTGGGCAGTCAGATCTTGCAGCACAATTCCCAAGTACCTACACACTGCTTATTGTAGTTAAAAATCCTTCTGTGTGTTACAGATAACGGGATCAAGGATGTGAACATTGTTGAAGGAGAGACTGGGAAGTGTTCTTCAGTGCCACGGCCAAGGGCTGTTCTAGCATATTGTTCCTGGGTTCAGAGCTCCAGAAGCAGAATGTATTGAATAGAGCTGCATACAAAAAGCAGCCTTGCCCATAGCTGATTGTTTTTTCTTCTTGAATCAGGAAATTTCTCACTCTCTGATTATTTGTTTTACTGATGTGAATTGGATCCTTGCAGTAGGCACCGTGTTGTCTGGTTCTGAGGACAAATGAGTAACCAGATACGGGTAAAATACTGAACACCACGTGAAAATGAATAAGAACTAGCAACAATGGGGAGAAAATGGACAAAAAAAGAAATCTTCCAGTGCTAACACAACCCAAGCCAAGGGGAGTTACTGCACAACAAGCTGAGTATGCAGCTCTGTGGCACTGGGTTTCTTATACTGATCACCTTTAATCCCATGGAGAGCTGGTGCTCAGTTCTTGGTACACTCAAAGTGCAGTCCCTGAGCTGTCTCTCTCCTATGGAGCCAAACTCTCTGTGTGCTGGCTTGTAGCACCCTCATGTTCTGCTGCTGCTGCATTAAGTCTGGAGACACTGAGTCTTCTTCCAAAACGAGTTGGGTCTGCTTAGTGCACGCTAATGGGGTACTTGTGGGAAATGGATGCTGAGTAGCTGGAATGCTGTACCTTACTCTGCACAATGTTCCTATGTGGAGAGCTCTTCCTTTCCTGAAAAGAGCCCTCAGGTAAAAGAAGCTGGAGGTTTTATGGATGCAGGCCAGCACTGTGACTTGCATCCTGAAACTACTGCTGTTGGAAAGTTTCAGGAGCAAATCCCACAAACAGCTGATGCAGCAGAGGGGGGAGCAGACGCTGAGCCCACAGAAATGAGCTCATTTGCCTCAAGTGAGAGAGGTTTGGTGCAACAAATGGACCCACAGTTCACTGTGGAGCCACAAGAAGAAGTAGTGACTGTGCAGGTCAATGGCTGCTGCATAATTCTGGTTTCCTCCTTTTATTAAAAGGCGCTGGATCACTGTGATTGGTTTGGTCCAAAGCAGCTTTTACAGAGTTGATAGCAGGTCCAGAAATAACTAAATATTTGGCCATTTCACAGAGGGAAGTGGTTGGATTGATGGGCACTGGGTTTGGGGGTGGTTTTTAATTGCTTTGCAATCATCTGAGTGCAGGTGCGCTGACATTGGGTTCATTTCCTGACTCGCTGGCGGTGATTTGGCCATTTCCATCAGTGTTTTTCCTTTAGGGAGAGAGTGTTTGGGGGGGAGAGTTGAACAGCAAAGCGGTGAGCGAAAGGGGACATTCAGTTTTGGACAAGGTCGTGAGTGCCACTGCTTGGGGGTGGTGCCTGGGTGGTTGACTGAGGGCACAAAGATCGATCCCTCTGCAAAACAAACGGGAAAAGGTTTTGTTTCCCAGCACTGCAGCAGTGTCCCAAGACCGCTGTCATGAAATGCTTTGGTTACCTTTCCTCCTCTTATATGTGTACACTGGGTTTAGGTTGCTTCCAGCGTGAAGTTTTCTATAGTAAATTGACAGATACATGAGCACTTCTTCTATTTTAAAGGGAATGTTCCTGCAGCTTAACAAAAACCTTCCATTTTCTGCAGCAGATGAAGACCTTTCCAATACAGACTTAACTTGGAGACCTGAAGATCACCAACCCATCAGCTACGATGGAAAGTTACCTCATTATTTTTCCATGCTTCTTTGGAGTGAAAGCCTCACAAAGAGACGTGGGGATGTATTTTCTCTTGAAATAAAACATAGACTAACGCCAAGCTCAACAAAGCTATTTTTATAGCTGAGAGCTCAGGTTAAACACTGGCTTGGGTCTGAAGAATCTCAAGTGCGTAATTGTTACAACACAGGAACTGTTTTTCTTACTCTTTTTTTTTTATGGTGGCTCAGAAATATTTATAGCATATGACACAGCCAAATGTTCCTTGGTTTTTTTTGTAGCTGATTGTTCTAGCTCTGGACTCGTGGCCATGTAGAGGGAGATGAATAATGTTTATAGGAAGTTCCCAATTAGTGCTGTAGCCAGGAACTGCTCCTGCGTGGTTGAAGCAGGAGAGTTGTCAGCCATGAGATGGGCACAGCGGCGCTTCCATTGGGCACTGCTTGTTCTACCAGAAGCCTGTGACAAGATGAGGTGTGTCCAGTGTGGTGGGACCGGGGTGTTAGCCTTAAACTGGATTTTAGTCCTTGGCTATTGGGCAAGATGTATCCCATTACCACAGTATGAACTTGGGTTTTAAGTAAAAGATCAAATAAGCCAATAAAGGTGACACCTTTGCTGTATGTTTCTTGCCTATTTAACATGTGGTATCTGACACATTCAGTACTTCATTTCTCTGGGATGTACAACACCAGCTGCTGAAGACATGAGCTGGATGTACCAGCTCTGTTCCTGCGTGGGGGCAGCGAAGGGGTGGGAGTTTCTGGCTCTGTCTAATGCCAGGAGTTAATTGCAGCATAATTCACCGTGGTTTCCCCTTGTTAACTCTTTCCTGTAATTTTCTGCTCTCTTTTTAATGACCCAAATGCCAGGTAACGTGCTCATGGCCTCAGAATTGGCCAGCTAATTCTGATCACAGCCGCATCCTCCCTGTCCCTCGCCACCTGCAGGCGTTACCCACAAAGGGAGTCTCAGCTTTTCTTTGAGTTTCCACATGCATTTAAGGTGTATTTGATTCCTTTTCCTAAGAGAAACTTTCCAGGTTCCATCCTCAAATCCGCTGCTGTAGGTATGACAAAAATCCCCCTCAAAAAGCTGATGCTGGCAATGCCGTGATGCTGATCCCAAAGCTGCCCCACAGCTATACCATATGGCAGCTCCTGGAGAAACTGGCGCAACTTCCCAACAAGAGCTGGTTTAAGTGTGTCGAGCATCAGTGAGTGAATGCAATGAACCCCCTGTGCATTTCAAATGGCAGCTGTAAAGTCATATAGAAAACCTGAAGCTGAAGTGATGCAGTGAGGATCGTTGGAGCCGCAGGGTTGGGGCTGCCCTCGGTTTGTGGAATGGGGAGAAGGGGAATGATTGATTCAGGTACAAACCAATTGTGTTCTCTACGACTCAGGCCGCCTCAAACTCTGCTACCGTGTTTCTGGAAGCCCTGCAGATACTCCCGGCAGCGCCTTTGCTATTGTGTTTTCATACTGAATTACTAAAGAAAGCAAAGCTGCCGCTGGGCTCCAGCCCTGCCGCAGGGTCGGTGCCCTCGCTGCTGCGTGCCTTTTCCAACGGGGGAGCGCTGACAGGCAGGTACCGGCTGGGCTCCGACCCTCCTGGACGTGTCCGGAGCGGGATGAGGGAGGCGGCCTCCGCGCTACGAGGATCGGGACGCGGCGGAGCGGGTGGAGCCGTCACCCCGCAGCCCCTGCCCCTGCCCATCGCCTGCTTCGCGGGGCGGGAGGACCCCGGCGGGCTCCGGGTCCCTGCTCGGGGGTGCGAGCAGGGCTCCACCTGCCGCGGGTGGGTGGGGCCTAGCGCGGCCGCTAGGGGCGCCCTTGTGCTCGGGCGCGGCGCGGCGCGGCTCGGCGCAGTGCGCGGCCGGGAGGAGCCGGCGGGGCCGGGCGCTGCCTGTCCGGAGCGCGGTTCCCGGTACCCGGTGCCCGGACCGCGGCCGCCATGAACAGCATCAAGAGCGTGCCGGCGCGGGTGCTGAGCCGCCGCGGCGGGCACAGCCTGGAGGCGGAGCGGGAGCAGTTCGACAAGAACCAGGCAAGGGCGGCGGAAGAGGGTGGCGGTGCCTCGGTACCGGCTCCGGTCCCGACCTGGGGTGGGAGTGGTGGGGACCGGCCCCCTCCGCGGGGCATCCCCTCGGGGCGCGCTGAACGCGGGGCTGGAGGAGGAAGCTGAGTCCAGGGACCCCCCCGGTGGGGCGGCGCGGCCGCTGTTTGTCCGTCCGTGCTACCGGTGCGGCGCACGCTCCCCTGCCCCCACCTGCCCCATCGCTTCCTCCCCCGTGGCCCCTTCCCGGTCCCGCGTGGGTACCGGCCCGTCCCGCTCTCCCTGAGCCGGGCACTGGGGCCGGGTCCCGTCGCCCCTGCGGGTAGCGGAGCCCCGGGCAGGCGGTGTGTGTGTGTGTATGTAACCCCCCCCCCCGCACCCCCGCGGCCTTATCGGCAGGTAAACACGGCCATGAGCACACACGGGAAGTTTTATGGCTCCGGCGGGAGCGCGGCTGAGCCCGGTGCCCACCGCACCGGTAACGGGGGCATCTCCGCATCCCTTCAGTGCCTCTCAGTCCCGGTCCGGGGCTGCCCAGTGGCACCGGGGGTTGTTTTGTACCGGCTCTGGGCCACGCGTGGTCTGGCCCTTGGGGCCCGGGATGTCCGGTCCCAGGGGGGGTGGCAGAGTCAAAACAAGGCCTGAAGTTGTTTGTGTCCCGCCGTGTCTGGCTTGGATAGGGGTGCTCATAGCCCTTCGCACGGTCCCCATGGAGTGGGTGATGCTCAGGGTACCAGCAGGGCTGCCATGCAGCTTGTGGGACATCGATTACCGCAACGGCATGGGCAGGGGTGGACAGAGGGACGGGCTCAGCGGCTGCCCCAGCAAAAACCATAGTGCCCTCTCCGCACACATCCCCAGGCCGCTCTCGTTCTGCAGGCTGTCATTGCATAGCAGATAGGTTTCCCCTTTGCCTTCCTGATCCTTCCCTGGGCTGGTTTGTCCCTGGAGAGCACCAGCGAAGGTGTCACAGTGCCCGGGGTCACGGTGCTGCTCGGTAGGAAAACGAATCCTGTTGGGTTTGGGGAGCAACACGGGAAAACCGGCAATTCCGGTTCCTTCTGGACACGTCTCCTTCAGCCGTCCCACCGGGCACCGCTGATAAAGAACCGCGGTGGCAGCGCTGCCTCGGGTGCTGCCTGTGTCAGAGCGTGTCCCTTCTCCCTCTGCCCTTCCATGGCGTTTTGGGCTTGTTGGTGGGGTTTGTGCCCTGTGCAGGAGCTCATGGTCACAGGGATACCGTGGGCAGAGCCACGTGCAGGGCGAGCGGGTGGTTGTTCTCCATTGGATCTGAACCCCAGGCTCTCTGGCTGATGGTCACATTCACCACCCCTAAAACTGTTGAAAAACAGTCCTAAAGGAGCGTTATCCCAATGTTTCCTGTAGTAATGCTTCCTATGAGAGCAGAACTCTTCCAATGTCAGTATGTGGGTATTGATTGCCTTTTACCTCTAATTATAGCAGCTGTGGAGATGGCCGCTGGTCACCTTTGTATGATGGGGACACCAGTGCCGTGTCCCCTCCATGTGCCTTCACTGGCCAAGGGTTCACCCCACCCTGGAGCACGACGCTGCCAAACCCAGGAGCCCCATCTCCTTTCCCCTGCAAAGGCCAGGGCGATGCCCGTGGGTGCAGGCAGGGGTTGCTGGCCCTGGTTGTGTGATCCTGGGTGCTGTGGGTGATGTGAAGGTCACCGGCTTCCCTTAAAATGCTTTTATGAGGTGTTGTGATGCTGGCATCCCCCTTGGAGCGGCTGCTGTGGGAGGTGGGAAGCTGCTGTCCTGCAGCAGGAAGCAAAACTTGCCCTTTTCTGCAGGCAATTCCTGCTTTTCTTCAGCAAGGAGGTTAAAACTCCAGTGAGCTCCAGGAATACCGCGTGTGTGACTGCCGAGTGGTGTGATTGGGGAAGGAGAAGCATTCGGAAGGGAACCCCGGAGCTGCTGTTTGCAGTTCAGCTGATCCAGCAGCCCTCCCACTGCCTCGCTGGGGAGGTTTCCAGCTCCATGTCCTGCTCCCAAAGCGTTGTGCCAGGACCCGGCATCCACCTCCCGGGATTGTGTTCCTGCGGGATGCCAGGGCCCTGGGGAGCCGTGGGTGGGGAGGATCACGCAGTAATTAAAAGCAGCCTGGAAAGAAAGGGTGGATGTAAACCCTGCTCCTTCATTTGGGCGCTTTGATCCCGGCTTTAGTCACCAGCTTGGTACGTGAGGGCTGTGAGTAAGGCGTTGGGGCTGCACCCGTGTGCACCGCATCCCGTGGATGGGCAGGTTTTGGGGTTCGACCCCCCCTGCATGAAAGTCTTGGCAGCGCCGATTGCGTACCTGCAGTGACAGCCAGGACCTGCCCCACTCCAGATGTGCTGCTGATGTGTGGTTCAGGGTCAATGGCCCTGTCCCAGAGCCATCCACA
>JAVHNF010061857.1:0-12568 GCA_034783455.1 Micropsitta finschii
CTGTCTCTGCTTCCTCCTGGCTTCCCCTCCTCCCTGGCACAGCATGAGGCTCAGAAAGTCCTTGGTCAGAGTAAACACTACTGAGCAGCGACTAAAAACATCGGTGTTATCAGCGCTGTTCCGAGCCGGAAAGACAGAAACACAGCACTGCACCAGCTACTAAGAAGAAGAAAAATTATTGCTACTGCTTATCCCAGGACAGCTGTGCTTTTGGGTAGGTTTTAACTTGAGACTCTCAGTCATGTAGTATGTCTTAGCTGAGTGGACAATAATTTAGTGGACAATAACCTGAGCAATGTGACAGTACCAGTTTGCTTTATGATGCTATTGATAATACTTTTCTACTTAGAGATCACATGCCACCTACCTTGTTAATGCAGCTTTATGTTTTACTGTGTTTACTCCTACATTAAAAGTTCAGTTTCTTCAGAAGTATTGCAGCTTTTTGTCTTTGCAGTAGTTCTTAGATCTTAAGAAGCAGCTGGAAACTGTCATGGGGCAGAAGTGTCAGGATATTCCAGAAACTGGTTATGGTGGAAACAGGGAAGAAATTCAAATCACTGCTGTGTTCTGTAATGGTTGACTTGTCCTGCAGCACATGTTAACACCCCTGCCAGTGAGAGCCAGTGGTAAATTGCATAATTCTTTGAATTCTGTCTTAAAGTATCTAAAGGCATAAAAAATAGCAGAAAATGGGAAATGCAAGTGCCTTATAGCATTGAAGCATTTTGTAGAACTTGTTGTGTCAGTGGCTCTCTTATATGTGGAAAATAAGTAGTGACATTGGAATGCTCTTTTAGTACAAAATCTCTCATCGTAGAAGACTGCAGGTCTGACAAGAAAGGAAAATAGTGTGTTTTCTGCTCTGGTGATTCATCATTGAATTTTAGGCCTATAACTGGGACAGAAACCACCACATTCTCAACTGTGACTCTTTCACCCTTACCATCTAATTGAAACCTTCTGCATCTATAAGTAAATCATAAAAATCTCCTACCCATATTATGAGATCCTGAAGGCTTCCAAAACTAATTGGCCCTCTGTTAGGAAACAAATAAAAATAAGAATGCTAAGTTCTTCCAGCAGTATTTTGGTAAGCCTGTAAGTTGGCTTTGAGAAGTGGTGTAATCTCCTATTATGCATTACTCAGGGGATTTGCAAGCAGAAACTGGATGGTTTAGAAAGGGATATTGTTTGACTGGAGAAAATGATACGGGATACTGCCAAAGTTAAGATAATACAAAGAAGGGGTGAAGAAGAAAAAAAGAAGATTAAAATGCAACTGGATATACTATTGTATGTGATAAAATGGAATTTGAGGAAAATTGAACAAAGGATGCAGACTGAGAAATCTCAAGTTAAATTTTCCGGGAAAACACCAAGAGGTTTTGGGTTTTTTTTTCCCCCCGAAGAATAATCTCTGGATTTCCTGAACTGAGTGTTATTCCAATCATTAGAAGTTTAAACAGGTATTTTTACTCTAAGTAATAGGAAATTTAAAATGTTACTGTTGGTAGTATAGGTGTTTACAGTGAGTATGTTGCTATTACTTCAACTGAAATTAAAGAGAGAGTCATCACTTAAAAATGCAATTCTAAATCTGCCTGGAAAATGTTTTTAAATTTGCTTATCCTTTAGGTCATGTAGCATCAGGTAATACCATAATATTGCTTAAAAATGGACAGATTATTCCAACTGTTGTTCTTGCATGTTTCGTTCTGCATTAAACACAAACTTCAGAATATTTACCAAGAATTAGGTTTTGTTACTATTGAGGGTAGATTTAAACAGGGTAGCACTCAGTGAGGTGCAGTCTTCAAGTAGTCTCAGTGCTGGTACAGTGAGAGTGTACAAGATGGTGAAGGTCGGCCCTCTGTGTATCTGTCCCACTTCTGAGGTAGGGAGAAAGTAGTAAAGGATGTGCCTTGCTTATCTTCCTCTACTCTTGAAACTGACTTTATATTTTACAGGCTTTTTATTGTGCTCACGCTAAGCACAACTCAGCACTACTAGACATTTCCAGATATTCTTGCTTGATAATAGTTATTTTGGGAAAGATCAAAATTCTATCTAGCTCTTCAGAGCTATGAAGTGATTAATGATGATTTGGAAAATCCTCAAGATCTGCAAGTCCTGAGTCTCACGGGGGTCTTCAGAAAGCAATGCAGTGGTGCACAAAAAATTTGGGAGATTTTTGAAATGTGTCTTGAGCCCTAGTGTAATTTCTGGGTATGCCGAGTAGGAGTAGTGCTCTACTGAACCGATTGTTTAGAAATAATGAATGAGCTTTCTGTGCTAGGATGTATTCAGATTGTGCAACTCTTGAAGCATAATCCCCCAAGCAGGAAGAAGAGCAGGCGTAGCATCCAGCTGCTGCAGAATGAGGCTGGCAAATTAGTTACAGATAACTGAGAGAAAAATGGTGTACTCAACATCCCCCTTTTTTCAGTTCTTATAGGTAAGGTCAGCCTGTATCTGTGCCAAGAAGCAATGATGAAGCATACCAGTGAGCCAGTGATAGAAAAGGGCCGAGTTAGGGACCATTTGTGGGTTATAAGAATGTTTATAGACATATGTTGTTAGGACCTTACAGGATGCATCCAAGGGTGCTAATAGGGTTGGGTGATGTCACTGCAAAGCCAATCCATCTCTTTTGGAAGGTTATAGGGGTCAGGGAAAATTTGAGATGAGAGGAAGAGGGACTGGAAAATATTACCATCTACATGGAAGGCAAAAGAAAGGTTCAGGGAACTAAATACTAGTTGACACATTAACTAGTTAATAACTGATCATCTGATTTCTTCATATATATGCTTGCTTCGTATGTGGTCAGTGGAAACAGAAATGACAATTCTTATTCATTGGGTGGAATAGGATATTCACAAGCAAATATTTTTGTGCAAAAATAGCTGTGGTGGAGCCAGACCGAAACCTTGACTCTGCTAGTTGAAGACCTACTGGAACTAAAGAACAGGCAGCAACAAATAAACATTTTTCTAGGTGAATTCATATTAGTCAATTGCAACCCATCCTATTTACTTTTAGCTTTGGTTATTTTATCCATAATAGTCTGAGGTATTGCCTGTTTAGAAAGTCTCTGATGTAGTGCCTCAGAAAGGAGCTGTTCAGGCAAAATGTATTTAAATTGAATAATTATGGTAACATACTTTCAATATCTCTTACAGTGACAGACTGACAGAAATGTTACTCTCTTTACATAGGTTCATGAAAAGGAGATCATAGCGGTACAAAAAGATTTGTCTTTTCTCCTGAAACAGCACTACTAGCTAAACTTTCTAATGAAAATCCAGACTTCATCATATAGAAGAATATGCTACAGAAACAAAATGTGACTCAGCTGTGGATCTGATATGAGCAATTCATTTCCTTCTACTGGGTTTTAAAAATATTTGTTCAAGCAATCCGTATGATTTTTATGTAACCTGAAAGGAAAGCTCCCTGAACCAGTACCAAACCTGCAAGCAGCTTTCTGGTATAAATCTGTGCCTTTTGCTATTTGCAGAAAGTACACCAACATAGTTCTAAGTCAGTGTAGCATTCACAGCAGCTTGTATGCTTATGTGGAAGTGTACTGGCTTTGGCTGGGTTAATTTTCTTCATGTTAGCTGGTATGGGGCTATGGTTTGGATTTGTGCTGGAAACAGAGTGTTGATAACACAGGGATGTTTTTGTTACTTTTGAGCAGTGCTTATACAGGGTCATGGCCTTTGTTATAGTGGGGGGTCCAAAACAGGGTGCAATACTGTAGATGTGGTCTAGCTAGTGCAAAGCAGAGGATGACTGTCCCTCCCCTTGACTGCTCCATTTCTTGTAGCTATTTGAACACTTATTCTGATCAGCTTGCTGTTCTAAATTATGTTTCTGGTACCATAGCCATTGAAGGCCTGGGAAAGAAAGCTTTTAGGTATGTGAAGTAGAGAACTTCATTGGTAATACTTGTAGGACTGTGTTGATTCAACATGGGGATATTAAGACCTTGATGAAGCAAAATGCTTTAGCATGTGGTTTATTTTATGCTTTACTGAATAATTTTTGAGATGCTTGGTGCTTTGAAGGCTTCTCTGACATGCTGGCACAGAGTTCCATGGCAAACAGGTGCATAAGTCAGATTCTCTGGAAGCTACAGCTGACACAGTAACCACATGAGCCTTTGCTCTCTTACTTGAACAGGGATCTCCCTACAAGAATATGTGTGAATATTGCTTAAAGGTGACCAGTTTATTCCAGTTGATGACTAGACACTGATTCTGCAACTAAAACACAATTTCAGGTAATGGTGTGCCATTACACCTAATGATTATAATTTAAAGTAAAATTGTGCTACTAATGAATGTTTTGTGTATTTAAGTGTTTATGCGGTAAGAAAGAGAGCATCAGAGCACTTCCTACATATTCTTATGGTTCCAAAGCACTGAAGTAGTTCCATGATTACAACCAGTTCTTAATGATACACAGCAGCACAGTACATTAAGGTAATTTTATTGACTTCAATTATAGATAAACTAATCAGCAGATAATGACAGAAAGGAAAGTGAATGTAGCCAGACACTAAACTTGAAACACACATATTGCAAATCAGTAACATTTCAAATTAAACGCTTATGGACCAATCATTCAATGATTAATAAAACACACAGAGCTTAAAATTAGATCACTCCCTGAACACTATACAAAATATGTTAATACAGCTAAATTATTATCTCCTTTACAGTTCCTGGTTGATAACTGTACCGTTTGTATACCAAGATCTTTGCAGTGTGTGCAAAATGTATTTTAAATTCAGTAAATATTGTACAATTCAAGTACATAACGACTCTGCCCTCCTCCCTCAGAATATGCCGAACAAGAAAGAAATATCTTTATTTTTTCCCTTTGTTGCAGTTAAATAATACACAATGCTTACAGTATTATTGTTAAATTATGAATAGCTAACTCTTTGTCAACATATGAATGTTGAGTCTGATACACTTCAGGAAGCTGATTTTTTCCTGTTGTTTCTTTTTTTTCCATTTTGCACTTTAAGCTTTCCTTTTCACATCAGTGTCACTATAAATGTTTATATGGCAAGCAGGTAACTTTCAAGTCTGGAGCTTGGAGACAGCAGAAAAAGCAACCCAACTATGTTATGCTGTTTAGATATATCCCAAAATATCCAGGGCATAGTGTCTTGTCTCTCAGACTGGCAGATATCTTGACTGGTCTTTAGCAGCTGCGAAGTGTCTTCGTTTTGTGATCCTCTTTCTGCAGTGCCTCTGCAAGCTCTTCAGAGCCTGCCTCCCCTAAACAAGCTCCAGTCCTTTTCTGGAAATGGCAGTTTTCTTTCCTTGAGCCATCTGCTATTAGTGTAAAACAGTGACCCAGAAGAACCACTATGTGCTTGCAGTGCCTTAAATCATATGGGAGCTACACAGTTCTTAGATGTAGAGCCTATCTTTCAGAACTGCCAATCACAGTCAGTTGGTCAGTCACTCAGTTTCAGATTGAAGGATTTGAGATTTCCATGCCAAGCAATTTAATTTGCAGTTTTTTTCCTTCATTTATCTTTCTAGGATCTTTGGCCAGATTTTCAAGTGTATTTCAGCAACTGTGAAAGTTGGAAACCTGGCTGAAAACTGATTTAAGTAATCCTTCCATTTTACCATTCAGGGTGTTTCCATAATGGCTGTATTGCAGATGTGTTTTGTGAGACTCACATAAAACAAACCACAAAGTGACAGGATCATTTGAACTTGCAACATCCATTTGACATAATATTGTATCTAAACATTTTTATTATTTGTTTTACTTAAAAATAAAAGGGGGGGTGGAATTTTTGGGTACAATTATACAGGGAAATGCTATTTAATCCTCCATGATAAAACATGGTTTTGAGGAAAGACCTTATAAATGTAGGGAAAAGAGAAACACAAGACAGAGGCAGAGTAGTATTGACATACAATGCCCTGCCTCTTCCCTCCTATCTATCCCTCTCCCTTTTACTTTGATAGTGAAAGAAGTTACCATCTTCTTTCAAAATAACATGATGCAGCAGACATTTACTAGAGTTCTGGTCCTCAGCCTACTTAACAACAGGAAGAACTCACAGTTGGCAGTTGTTTATTATTGAATATTCCCTGATAGTCTAGTGTAGTTGAAAGAGACCCATATTCGCTATTGTGAAACCTTAATAGAAAATTTCTTTTAAAGGCATTCTTAGAAAAAAGTAGCCATCTGTGCCTGAGCATGCTCCCCACTTATAAAACATTGCACCTTATCTTGTTGGATGTTTGAAATTGTTCTATATTTTAATGAATTCATTTCTCAGTGTATTCTTCTCAGTACATTTGAAAAAATATGCCTTTAAAATAATATAAATTATTATTCTGACATTTGATTAATTTCAGATTAATAAAGGACCAAATGCTGATATTTCTCACTATCATAAAAATTCCCACTCATTAAGAAGGTCCTTAAGTAAAAAAAACCCAATGCAATAAAACATTTGACAGCAGAAAGGTCTGAATCCTAGTATGAAGTGGACTTCCAGCTTGGCAGTTAGTTGGGGCCGGAACAGCTGCAGTTTTGCCACAGAGATTTGCATTCACAGAGGCAGTGCTGTGCAAGCTGTGCCACAGGTTGCTGGTACTCCAAAGGTTTCTTACATTTTGCTTCTGCTCACAAGGCACAGTACTGAGGAGCTTGAATGCTGAGGGCTTTAATGTAGCTGCACATTGTCACCCACTTGTATTCCCTTTGATAATCCCGTGACAGTACATAGCACATTAAGACAAAGTTCCTTTCTTTCTCATGCCTGAGTAGATGCACTGACTCACTCACTGAATAATGTCATCAGATCACATTCTTCCAATTGTCAATGACTCTTTACAGTTCCTGTCTGGTGAAGAAAAACATCTTTCTGAAAGCTCTGGTATTCTGTAGTAGAATAACATATAATAAAAACACCAAATTATTGTTTTAGTTTTGACAGACCAATTGGAGTGAGAATGACACTGATCTCTAAAATTAGAGCTGTATGTATAATTTGGCAGAGAAACATTTTGCTGCTACAGGATGTGTTTAATTTCAAGATGCTTTTCCACATTACCAGAAAATTGTGACTGTATTGTTTTGACAAACTGAATAAATCCAAAATTATATGTGATGGGTGGAAGAAGAAAAAATAATTTCTTTACCAATATTGAAAAAACACAGTGTAAAGAGCTCAAAAGAATATGGAAAAGGAAGAAAAGTCAAGAAATAGATCTGGATCCTGTGGTTTTGGAAATTAAGTTACTTCACTGAATTGGATGAAGTCTTTCCGATTACTTCAGCAGTGGAACTTACTCTTGAATGGAGATTGTTGTTTAATTTCCTGGCATCATGCAAAATAATTGCCTAGGGAATCTCAAAGTGTCTCTGTTAAAGACATGGGAATTAGCAAAGAGGAAAGAACTTTGCGTATTCTAGCTTCATCTCCCTGCCAATGTAGATTTTGTCTCCATGGTATAGCTTCTATTTCTTCATCCAGCTGTACTAGACTCTGTTCTGGGTTTCACATGTCATTTGCTTCTGAGACTTGAAAACTGTGCCAGATAAAAAATTATGGATAATTGGCAATAGGGTTTCTTCCTAGTGCTAAGTACATATATAGAGAAAACCATTTTTATCACTCTAGTTTGTTGGGTTTTTTTTGTTGTTTTTTTTTTTTTTCTCTGTTTTTCTGCTTCTTCTGAAAGAATGACAGGTATTTTTCTTCTCATTTTATTCTCCAGACAAAACCAGTTTTAGGTTTTTAGAACAATGGGAAATTTTGAACAGAATAGTAAGAGAAGCTTTCTAGGGTGGTAACTCAAAGTTCTGAAGCAAAGGTTCATTATCTGCCTTATGCTTAAACTATCCATATACAGAAAAAGGTGCCCCCCCAGATCCTGAGGCTATCATATCCTTATTACAGTTCCTTACGTACATCGCATGTCCATGTGCACAGATTCTCTGTTGCAAAATCTTTGTACCTCTGCATTTAACTCAGGACTGCTTCTTAATCTTTATTGCCAGGTTAACAGCGAGCTATAATCAATTGCTTATTAATCAGCCTTGACATGTATTCAGCTAATTAGCAAAGCAAAGCTGGCAGAGAGTATTTTATTATTACAGGTAAGCTTTGGGCAGGTTATAGCTTTGATTTGTTACCTTTATAAATCTCTATTTCATCATAAAAAATTCTATATCAATACATTTCCTTAAATGGTATGTTTTATTTTTCTTATAGAATCATGGATGGCACAATCCAGCAAATGTGCATATCTGAGTATTTTAAATACCACAATCAGCTGTACCAAACTTTGAACTTATGCATGTTCATTGACACTTTAGAATGGAGAACTTAAGCCTTCATTTAATTTTCCTTTTCATATAAATTTCTGTGTGTTTGTCTGTTTCTTCATTCCTGGCTATTCCTTTGTTCATTGTTCTATTTGTGCTAAGTAAGCTCTCATAAGATACAGTATTGGTTCCCCTTTGAAGATGGGCATTTGGAAATGCTCTATAGGTTACAAGGCATGAGAAGCACTGTAAAGCCACAGAGATCTGTGAGCACAGCCACCATGTCCCAAAGGACATAATGCCGTCTGCTGTCCCTCATGCCTGTCAGTATGGGTCAGTGACTGTGTATAAAATTATTAGGTGTACAACAAGATGCCTTTTGGAGTACTTCCAGAAGGTGGGTTGCACTGAATGCATAGCTTGGCTCAGAGTTAAATAGGCTCCTTGCTTGTGTCCAGATGGGAGAATAAACACAACATACCTTGATCCTGGCTATGGCCCTGTTTTGCACAGCTATCCAATATCCTTAAGCTTGCATTGATACATTCCTTAGAACTTAATATATTTGCATGTTTACAAAATAGTCACTATCATGCAGTAATTTATAACAGTGCTCTTAATGCTCTTCATATCTTCATGGAAGTTGTGAAACAAGAAAATACCTAAAAATTTCCGCTGGGATATCTTGCTTACTGATCCCCGAGTTTATACACATTGCTGCTTATCAACATCCTTTTTTGCTGTCCATTTGGAATCTTAACATAGCAGTGCGTACTAAGCTAATGTTGCAAGATGCTGCTCAGAGACCTTTTTGTAAGCCTACTTAAGAGCTTGACATACTTTGGCTACTGTGTCCCCTCAGTTATTACATATTCACTTGTAGCATCAAAAACCAGTTATGTTTCATTGTCACAGTTATCTGGTTTTAAACCCTTACTTCCTTGGTTTTAAAATTTTGTAGTTCTCCAGATGTTTGCCTATATTTAACTCACAGTGCTGGTTTTCTTTTTTAATAGGGACACAAAGTCAACCTGATTGTTGAAGATTGCAGCATATCAACTCCAAGCTATTGCATCATTTTCTTCCTCTTCCCACCCTAAGTCTCCATCTATCCTTTACTCTTCAATATGTATTGGCAGGACTTTAGCGAGCATGTTAATTTTCTACGTTGAACCTCAAACACCTATAGGTTGGTACCCATGACTTGCTGATTGCTTTGGTTTCCTTCTCTTTTCTACCTGAGGTACCCAGTTCTTAACCAATAAACAATTGTTTTTTACATCTCTGTTGATTTAAGCTGTTATTTTCCTGTCATTTCTGGTTTTGACAGCTTCCCTACAGTATTACTGTCAACAGCAATGCTTTCCTATCTTATCTGTTATATTGTCCTTTTCCCAAACCTCTGACCTTTCCTATTCCTTCAAATGGGTCAAATACAAATAATTAATTTCTAAATTATTTAGGATTTTAAAATTAGTATACTAGCTATCTCTATCTGGCAGAAAAACACTCTCAGAGCACCTTCAGAGATCCTTCTGGTATGTATATTCTGTGATTCTAAAAGATGTTTTAAGCACCAAACAACAAAAGCACCTGTAAAGTCAGACCTTAGACGTACACAGTAACTTGTCTACTCACGGTCTGAACCAACTGAAATCCTCTTGATCCAGAGCCATATCTCGTAGCTCAGCTACACCACTGCTCGGAAGCTTGACAAAGTGAATGAAACTAAATCTTACTTCAGGCCTCTTACCTATGTTCCTTTTAAGACTGTGCTGTAACTGTCCACCATGGCCTCTTTTTAATCAGACCAGTGTAGCCTAGCTTCCTTTTGGTAACCTTAAGGGATGCTGCTTTTCTGTCTCCAGTTATGCACTAATGTTTATTTTTGCAATTGTTCTCTTCCTGCCTTTAGTTTCTAATTTATGGTACTTCCAATATAATGTGGTGATGTTTAGCATCATCTTTGGCTCCTGTATGTTCTCTTGGCTTGTCTTATCCAGTGGTAGAACAATAGTTTCACCCATCCAGAGATAGCTGTTATTTCAATATTCATAGTATCTGAGAAAACACAGATGATGTGTGACTTGCATGACAATACTGAGAACCAGTCTATATGCTGGTAATTGAAATCAAAATGATCTCCTCATCAGAGGAAAATGTCATGAGGTGTGTTGCTCTGTCTGTGTTTTCTGTCTTGATTTGTGTATATCTATCACAAGCTGTATGGCCTGTGTCATCACAGAGAAGCATTGGAGTAATGAACACCTTTAATATGCATAAGTACATGGAAAAAAATAGTAAAATATAGATGGAAAAATTGTGTTTTCAAAGGCAGCAAATCATCTGACAAAGCTGTGGCTAACTTTAAAAGTCATTAGATCTAAAAAGTAGTTACCTAAGAGATCACACTAAAATCATTAGGAAATTTACTTCTAGCATTTTGATGACAGTATTTCATTACTGAAGCTGTCAGCTTTCACTGTTTGTAGAGGTATATTCCATACAAGTCAATTTTTGATCTCAACCAACAGTGAGGACATAGAAAAATAATACTTACCACAATGATGTTAAAGTTATTCTGCATACTGTTATATTAATTATCTCCATGATTGCTGCAATGTATTAAAATGGCCTGATGATTTCCAGGGAGCAAAATCCAAGACAGGAGTCTAGTCTCTGAAAAATATTGCTATAAAGACTTTTTACACATATGGCTGGAAGTAGAGATTCTCAGGGTACTTTTTGGGGGGAGGTAGGGTGGGCAGGGGATAGATATTTTTAATAAATGTATATATTCTGGAGGTATTCACTAAAGTTTCCATTCTGTAGCTTGCAGCCTCTTCATGAGCCCCTGAGGAAGTGTGGCCATGTTCAGCTGTATAGAGATCCATTTATTCATCTTATGCAAGCTGCTTATGGGAGTAATTACTGTAAGCAGGAGAAAAATGTTGATTCTTATCCTCTGTGCACTGGTTTTAACCTGGTTGTATCCAAAGTTGGAATCAGACTCTGTCTCTTCATGTGAATAAAGCAAAAAAAGATTCCACTGAGCACATTGAGTATTAATGGTTTACTGCATCGCAATAAATACTTACTAAGGATATATTTATTTACTATTAATGCATGCATCTTGTACTTGAGTTACATCTTTTTAGTTACTTAAACCAGAATATATGTGACTTAGTTTTGGCTCTTAGTAAATAAGTCGTAACAAGCCACTAAATCCTGGGGTATATTAATTTGCTTTATTTCATTTACCTAAATGCGGTAATGATACATCTAAACTTCAAATTAGAATTGTAAGGAAAAGTTAAGGCTATTTGAAAACCCAAAACACAGCAGTTTTAAAATGACTGAGGCCTTGGTTAAAAACCTGAAAACATACCATGTCTTTTATTTAACAGGTAAAGTTTGAAATATCATTCTGAAGGCTTTTTATGCTGCATATAACACTTGTAAAGCAAATAATTAGTGAATATCCCAACTTGGAAAGTTACTTAGGTAAAGAATGTTGATGGAGGAAGCGAGATGAAATATTTGATTTTCTTTAATCCTTATAGGTTTGTTAGGAGTAATATTATAAGATCCTGGATAAAAATAATGCTGTAGTAGTGGCATCTGATGATCTGGTTTGTCTTCATTAAGAGGGTTTTCCTAAGTTCAGCTGTAAGCCAAATTTAGGCATTGTGTCCGCTCTGTTGGAATCTAAGCCCTCCAGCTCAAAACCTGCTGTGAACATCAATGAAGACCAGCAGATACAGAGCAATAATGTACCCTGATTGTAATCAGAATCATGAATTAGAAATTGATGTGCTGCAGAATACAGAAGTAGGTATTCAGTAGTAAATCAGGTGAGAGAAAGAGGCTTATAAAATGTGGAAGCAGGGACAGGCGGCCTGGGGAGAATACATGGATGTTGTCTGGGAAGCTAGGGACTAGGTTAAGAAAGCTAAGGCCCAGTTAGAATTAAACTTGGCTAGGGATGTGAAAGATAAAAGGAAGGGATTTTATAGGTACGTAACAAATAAAAGACAGACAATGTGGGCCCCCTCTGGAAGCTATCAGGAGAACTGGCTACCCTGGATTTGGAGAAGGCTGAGGTTCTTAATAACTTCTTTGCCTCAGTCTTCACTGGCAAATGCTCTGACCACAACACCCAAGTCTTGGAAGGCAGATGCAGGGACTGTGAGAATGAAGACCCTAGGCCCACTGTAGGAGAGGATCTGGTTCGAGACCATCTTAA
>JAVHNF010061864.1:4446-23803 GCA_034783455.1 Micropsitta finschii
TAAATATATCTAAGGAATCTTAAGCTGGTTTTCTGGGGGGGGAGGCAGGGGGTTGCAGATCTGTCTTAAGCACTGTTTTTAGTTTGAGGCCACCTTAAATATTCTCAACTGTGTTCAAAATGAAATTTTGAAAGGAGAAATATCAGGGCACAGATTCTGAACAGACTCACCCACTTTTACCACATTTGGTCAGTTTACAGTCTCTTTATCTTTCTGTACAAAATGCCACTGGGCATAATTTTAGGCTTTTGTTTGTTTGTTCATATGGGTTTTTTTTTTTTACGATTTATCCACAGTTCTTTTAATGTATATGTTTGTTGTCCAATTTCTTTTTCTACTTGTTTTGCCCTCTGTTTGCTTTCTAATTGAAGACCAAAGAAAGACCGTTCCTTTTTCTTAAACCATCATGTTTTATAAAACAAATCCACTACTAAAATTATTACCAGAGAAAGCTTTCTGTCTCCCATACCTCTGGGCTAAAAGGCTTCAATAGCAGATGAAATAAGGTGTTTATATTAAAAAGCCCCAAAGTACATTTCCCAAGAAGAGAAAATTTGTACAGGCAATGTCTCTCAGACCAAGGATGGTCAAACTCTTTCAAATATCATTACTAAATAGCCAGTATACACTAATTGGCTTATATGTTTTACTCCCTTTATATAGGTATTGACAATACCAGCTAAATCCATTCTTATTGGATTCAGGAGTTCAAAATACACTATGTTTGTTCAGCAGCTTCATTGTCAGCCCTATTTACCAAGACAAATGCAGTAAGAGGAACATATTTTTCAACAGATTAGGAAAATGAAGGCTTCAAACTGTAACTGACCTTGCCTGTAGCACAGAGTTTTGCCTGCTTTTGCAACTGGAAGCCACAGCAAAACCTTAAGGAACATATGCCCTGTAGAGTACTTGATGTATTCAATTGGTTAGTTGCTATAAGCAGCTTCAGCAGTACAAGCTCTGTAGAAGATCTCACACATCATTGCATACAATCGTCAAGATGACAAGAGCTTGCAGCACCTGGATTTACTACAGTCACTATCCTCTATTGTTCCCTCAGTGACAGAAAGGGACCACTTGATGTAAAGCTGTTATTGAATTACTCTGATAGTTGTATTTCCTCGTACTTTAAGAGGATAATGGCTGAATTTCAAAATAGTTCTTAATTTTTGTTTTAATGTTGGGGTTTTTTTGTGTTACTGTTGAGTAATTAGAGAAAAAGACCCAGCTCAATTCACAAGAGCTATGATGGAACTGAGAGAAAGCAGAAAGCAGGTCTGGTAAGAGGGAAAAGGAAGTGTTGATAACAGTTGGTTTGGTGAGAAAGCTGAAATATAAACATTGTGAAAGAGACATATGCAACATGTTTATCAGACTAAAATAGCTGCTAAACAGAGCTAAAAACAATAATTGAAACACAGAAACCCATTGCTTTTCAAAATAAACTTCAGTGCAAAGCACTGCAGTTATTAGTTGCTGTATTCAAATTCCTCAGACTAACTTAGACTTCCACTAACCCACACTTTCCAGCCAAGCCTGGGACAGGGATGCTTCATAAAATCATCAGCTTTAGCACCTCACCACCATCAGGCACAAGCAGCTGTCACGCTGGTCACTGAGGTCTAAAGGATAATGTCACCAGCTGGGTCAAATCCTTCCATGTGCCCTTCCCATGGAAACACAGGTTTTTTTCTACTCCAGATAAACACAGCAAATTAAGAGTGACTTGATCCACTAAGGATTTTTTGAGCTTTGAACCAACCATGAATTCAGCAGTTATTTTGTCTTCCCTTTACTCATGTTTCTCAAAGATGACTAAAAACCTCTTGTCTCAGTATCTGGAAGGGAGGCCTGGATTTTTTCCTTTAAGCTCCATAAAATATTTTTAAACTTTTACCATTAGTACAAGGTGATGGAAAAAAAAACTTCTCAGACCACAGAAGAGACTGAAAAAAAAAAAATCAATTTGAATTAATATCTGGATGTATGAAAAAGATCACCATATTCCATTTCCACCTTTAAAAATAGTTGTAATATTGACACTTCAGTTTTGGTGCTGTGCACCTGACACCACTGTGCAAGGAAGCTTTACAGTTTTGCAACAGCTGGACTAAAGACCAAAGGAGATAAACCAGACAAGGAGCTGGGAGAAAAACAACCAGGAAAGCCAGAAGCAGGGAGAATGAAGATCTAGGAGAGAACAGTGTTAGAAGGAGTGGGCAACCTTTTCTCCTTCTGGAGCTAGAGGAGGAGAAAAGTCTCACTGTTGTTCCCAACAAGATGGCACAGCAGTATGTACAATGAGATGGAAAGCACATCCCTCTCTCCTCACAGAGATAGGCTGATGGTGGGAACAGAAAGGTGGATCACATGGATCATCCTTGCAGCTCCATGGTCTTGGGAGAAGTCATCCAACTAACAAACATAGCGCACCTCTAGCATCAGGGTCACAAAGTCAGAGACAGAAAGTCATTCTCCTTGACACCAATATGACACTTAACTACCAGCAAAGTTCACAGCACTTCATAGGTCAGTATGATGAGTATCATGACAACACTAACCCAATTTCAGGTTGCTATAAGTCTACCCTGCTTTCATAGGTGGATCTTTGATGGTCCTTCTAAGCAGTCACCTTCGTCTGCCTGGTGCAGTCCATTCGTCACTGCCACAAGGACAGCATAGGTAGCTTGGCATGCTTCCAGACTATCCTCAACACAAGTTTTCTTGGGACACAGGGATGGTGTGGCACCCAACCCTCACCAATGTGTCTACAGCCCATAAAGTGGAGCTCTGGGCCCCACCGCTGAGGTAGCACAATGTGCTCTGGAGCTCAAACTTAAAGCCCACGGCCATGATCTCTTAGTATCTTTCTTCCCGTGTATCACAGGTGGGTAACAAGATGAAGAGGGACTTTTTACAAAGGTGTGTAGTGACAGGACGAGAGGGAATGGCTTTTAGCTGACAGAGGGGAGATTGAGATTAGTTATTAGGAAGGAGAAGGTGAGCTCCCCAAGGGATTCCAGGCACGGCGATGCCCGGTGGCTGAGGCACTCCCCAGGGTGCAGTCGGGATGTCGCACGAAGGCTCTGCCCTGGAGCCCTAGCTCCGGCTCCGCCGCTGCCGGGACGCGCTCGGCGGCGGCAGCCGCCGGCAACAAGTGCAGGGCTGCGGCCCGGCGGGGAGCTCCCCAGCGCCTCGCCACCCCGGCCCGGACGGGGGGAAGGTACAAGCCCTGCATCCGTCCCCTGCCGCTTGCTCACTCACCCGCCCGTCTCGGCTCCCGAGTCCACGCAGTCGTCCTCGCCGCCGGGCTGCTTCTCCATGACGGCAGCTCCACGGCCGCCCTCCAGCGGGGAGCCGCAGCTGCCGCGACTTGCCCCTGCCGCCGCTCCGCTGCGTGAGAGAGGCAGCGGCCGCCGCCGTCCGGCCCGCCCCAGCCCGGCCCCGGGGGTCAGAGCAGCTCCGCCGGCTCAGCCTCTCCCTCCTCTGCTGCGGCGAGCACCGAGTCCCGCGTCTCGCTCCCGTCGCCCTCCTGCCGCGGGGGAGCCCGGTCGGAGCGGGGGGGGGATACCGCCAGCCTCCACCGATCTCTTCAAAATACACCCTCCTGAAGAGAAAATCTTGCGCCCACGGCTGTCGGCAGGCCACCGCGTTTACGTGCTCGTATATTAGAAACCACTACAGCACCCTCATCTTATTACTTTTGGTTTTCCAGTTGGACGAAGGACTAAAAGGTGCAGCGCTCCATATCCAGCGAAAGTTATCGGAGCCTGTTGGATAGATGTACTCACTAGCCCTCTGGTTTTGGAGCATCCTCCTTTTATTTGCAGTCTTTGCTGTGCTGAGCTTTCTGCAGTCTCCCCCAGCGCTGCCTGGCACTTGCTCATTACATCAGATACAATCATTTTGAACTTACACACAGAAGTGGGCAGGGAATGGATTTCCAAGCCCATGAGAATGTCTGTAATGATGACAAAAGATGATGTGATGCAAAAGAAGCATTCTGAATGCTGCCTGTGAAGAAATGCTGATGTAGGAAAGCCTGCTGGTAGTGGGGCAGTCGTATTCAATGATGTGAGAGTGCAGGGAAAAGTTGTAGGTGACTTCCTCTGTTCGTGCATGTCACACATGCCTCCTGGTGAACACCTCTATGAACAAACCTCTCTGTTTCTCCATCTCTTACACAATACAGCTATTCACCCATGTAGGTGTGAACCAAGACCTCACACATCCAAAACCAAAAATCAGTCTCTCCTGAACCCACTTGGTCATTCAGGCTGTAGCAGATGACAAGAGGAGGAGCAGAACTGAATTCTTAGTTTGTGTCTCCAATGAGGGAGACCTTTTCTCCATTGTTTCTATATCAGGTTCAAGCACAAAAATTGCTGTTGGGAAGCAGTGGTCTCACAATCTGGGTATTCTGGGACAGTTACAGTAATAAACCTACATCGGAACTGGGAACCTCTCCCATTAATGTTTCCTGGCAAACATCAGCTTTGATGAATTGGAATTTTCTCTTCAAAAATCTCTAACTACCAAATCTCTATCAGTTGCAGCAGATGGCAGAAAGTGATCAGAAGTAAATAAAGAAAAAGTTGTGGTTTAAAATAAAATATATTTTCTTCTACCTTTCATTATTTGTGTTACAAGAAAGAAGAAAAATAATGAAAACCTCAACATTCGAGACATAAAATAGACCGTAAAATAAAAATAAACTGCACAAGACAATCTTACACTGAATAAAAAGTGCTAAACTGGTTTAGTTTGCCATCAGTACTTTTTTAGCTATGTATACATTGCATGGCATTCATATCCCCCATTTCAAGATCTTTTCAAGCTTGCCAGTACTCCATCAAGCTGTATATAGCAGCATAAACTAAGAGTAACATCTAGCATTGCTTAACAGGATGGAAGTAGCTCATGCCACTGTTGTCTTTACAAGTATATGGCCCTGGTTCTCTAAAATAGGACTAGGGTAGCACTATTGTAAAATCAAAGGAAAGAACACTGTGGGAAGAGCTGTCAAGGTGTTGTTAGTAGGATTAAGTAGGCACCAAACCCAGAAATATTTATTATATTCATCAGTTTTAACTGGTGAATTCCTGGTGCTCTACCACGGAGAGATACTGGGCTTATGCACAGTCCCATGGCCTCTTGGCATTACAGCAGGTCAGCCCACTGTTTGCCTCCAGTGATCTTTAGAAGAAACCTTCAGCCTCCACTATTCATCAAGAATTAGAAGAGAATCATTGTATAGGAAAGTTGGCATCTATTCCATTTTAAATATCTGCCTAGGTTTACATTCATATCATTTTGAAAGCAGAGAAACGATTTTTCAGTTTATGTGGACAATTTCACATAAACATTCCCATAAATATAAATTTCATACCTAAATAGATTTAGGTATGGAATTAAGCCCCTTTAATTATTATCCCTTTTCTGCCTTTCCTTCCCCCTGCAAGTTAGTAAAAGCTAGTTTGGACAAAATTGAGAGGGTTGGGTTTGTTCAGCCTGGAGAAGAGAATGCTCAGGGGAGACCTTAGAGCGGCTTTCAGTACCTAAAGGGGCTACAGGAAATCTGAAAAGGGGCTTTTTACAAGGGCATGTAGGCATAGGATAAAGGAGAATGGCTTTAACTGAAAGGGAGGAGATTTAGATTAGATATTAGGAATAAATTTTTTAGTACGAAGGTGCTGAGGCCCTGGCGCAGGTTGCCCAGAGAAGCTGTGGCTGCCCCATCCCTGGCAGTGTTCAAGGCCAGGTTGGATGGGGCTTTGAGCAACCTGGTCTAGTGGACGGTGTCCCTGCCCATAGCAGGGGCGTTGGAACTGGATAATCTTAAGGTCCTTTCCAACCCAAACTATTCTGTGATCTATGAATTGAAAATGAACTCAAATCCAGCATTAAGTGAAAAAGTTGACTCTGCTCTTGCAGCCACACTGAATTTTCGGTCTGGCACTGCAGAACTCCCCCTAGAGCCAGAGAAGCTACTCAGACACTTTCCAATAGTGCTTTCCCAAATGGCTTGTTACCGTTTACTGAGTAACTAATACACTGTTCATCGCATGCGAATAGCACTGAGCCATCATAAACATTACTAAAGTCGTAAGTTATTACAGCAACTGTAATTTCACCGCTGAACAGTTTACTAGATTAAGGGTTGGAGTCTGCCAGTGCTTTATAGTTTTTTAATTCTAAGAACAGAATAGACACATCATTAAATAATTAGCTGACTTAGTTTTGGAATATCCAGGTTCATTCCCTGCTTTTAATACATAAAATACCATTTAGGAACTCTTTAAAAACCATATAAAACTCTCACATTCAGAATAGCCAAAGGAGTAAATAGGTTAGTAACCTGTGTAAAAGTTATTACCAGTGAATAAATAAACCTGCTGCAGTTAGCAAGGAAGCACCACGGATTACATGGACAAAGGTGAAGTGCATCCCCCTCTGGCAGCCAAGCACACGGGAAGATGGGCAACGTAGTTGATAGTTACTATAAAATTTCGGAAAGGCAGCAATTTGCAGCCTTGGGCAGCACAAGTTCTGAGCTACACCCCTGCTAGGCTTTAACAAGTGTGGCTGTGTGGGGTGGAGGTGTTTGGTACCTGAATAAACCCAAGAAGTACTGTTCATGTCAGCTTAGAGAGGCCATTTATTTCAGTTAGAAACCTATGCCAGAGCAAAACATTTCACTGACTCTACCCAAATCACCACAATAGCCTTTATCAGAAGTTAAAACAGTTCTGTTCTAAAGCTCAGTGAAAGCCACCATATATAGGTGGCTCCTCTTACTGTGTTAAGCAGTGGAGAAGTAACAGATCTCCACTGATCCAAACTGGACCAAACAGAAGGAGTGATAGTGACAAGGCACACCTTACAATGCACCTGAGCTGCGTTTAGATTTTGGCAGGAAAAGGAGGGTTTTGATCAGAGGCATTAAGGGCTGAAAGATCAGTAGTTCAGGTCCACTGCAGTACGCTTAAAGCGTGACTGCAGTGGGATTTACTCTAAGAGGCATGACTGCAACAAAACTTAGTAGGGCATAATTACACCTCTGACTTCACAGCTACATATCTTCTAGTAATGTGGCTTTAGGAACCTCATATACAGTAATATGTCAGTTTCCTAACGGACACATGTTGTCTACAGTACAATGCCAGTAGCAAAATGAAGGTAAATTGCATTCAGTTCAAAAAGAAAACAAAATAATTAAAAAGTGCATTTGGTTCAAACATCACTACTGAAAAAATTTCATTTTTAGGTTGCATGCAGAGAAAATGTGCTTCTTCCTTGGGGTTGTGGTATACTGCATGTTGCCATTTGATGATGTGGTTTTCAGAAAGAGGTCACAGGGGAAAAGATGACCATGTCTGGAATCTGGTGATACAGAAAGCTGAGTAAAGAAGAAAAACGAAGTTAATTGTTTCCATCCTACAGTAAATTAATAACTTTTCATATTTCAATCTGATTTTTATACAGTTTTCATAAAAATAAAATTAGCATTTTAAAAGGACATAACTAGGAAGATAAACAGAAATTGTTCTAATGATTTAACTTACTTAGAAGTAGAAATGGCAACATACGCTTCCTGATGAGCTTTACTTTGAGACACCAAGCTGCAGAGCTTGTTCTTCCCCTTCAGAGGCTACTCTAGGAAAATACTGTCCATTTACCTCAACTTTGTATCATGTATCTTTTCATTCTTTCTCCTTCTTCATCTACTTTGAACTACTTCTCCTTTGCCTAAACCCTGCCCCTGTATTTTATACATTTCAAGTATGTCAGCTACTGGGATCCCATCCTCATGTACTCATTGAAAAAGCAAAACTGAATTACTAAGGAATAAGCTAGACAGTCTCTTTCAGCTGTCTTTCTAAATCTCCAGACTAACATCTCTTATGTACAAGGTTCCCAGAATAGTTACACATCTTCATTGTCTGATGCAGTAAACAGAATAAAACAGAGCAATGAAAGTGCACCTCAAACTATGCATCTCCACAGCAACACCAGCTGCTTTAGGTTATTTTCCTTAACTGAAGAAGGGACCTTGACTTAAGAATATTCATCCAAAATACTCTGTTAAAAACAGAATGTAACTAATTCTGTCTTTTTTTACCACAACAGGGAAAGATAGTATTTTTTACAACTTGTACTGCTTTAGCAAGAAAGAAATGAAGCTTATTACGTCCTGTTTGACCAGCAATATAAATGCACTAACGACAAAGCATTTCATTTCTCTCTCTGTTTTGTGACACAGCTTCAAAACAGTGATGTTCTCAAATCCTTATAGTTACAACATCAATTTTGCCTTCCTCTTGAAGTAAATCCTGTTTTCTCCCTGAGTGAACCAACTAAATCTGAACCATTCTGAACATCTGAACTGCAAGTTTGAATGTGATTTCTCCCTTACCGTGTATTTTAGGAGTAGGTTACAACCATCATTCTCAGTGACCAACGTGTTGGTACTTCCATATACATGCTGATCTTCCTTTGTCATCAGAGCATCCCGACTACTTTTTATATATTGCTGCTGTCTCTCGACCAACAAATAATTTGTCCTGAAGTCCAGCTCATGAAACAAATAACCTTATATTTCAGCATCCCCCATATTATGTTGCTCTGCATTTGGTACATTATATTGTACCTCTCCTGAAGCTGTCAGACATGTTTCAAAGAGCAAAAAGGAACTCCACATCCAAACAATTATACTGGGACCAAACAATTACATTAGTACACTTGCTAGAACAGCGGGCTAGAACAGCAGAGAGGAACACGTGAAAAACACTCTGTGGTTCTTTGAAGTGCTTACTTTCAGAGCAATACTTACCTTGGTCTGGATCAGTGCTTTGCAGTCATTAATACTGAATCTATCAAATCTGTAGTCCTCAGTATCTTTAACATTTGATTCCTCAAAAATATCCTGGCTCTCTGAAAAGTCCTAATAAAACATAATTTACATTTTCTTTATGAATTCCTATCTAATCTCAGAGCACATAACCTAAAGAGAACTTCCCCTCAAAGTAAGAATAACCACTAAATTTTACCTTTTGAAGCTGCGTTTTGATTTACCATGTGCCCTCCTTGCATTAAACCAATTTTATGCCAGAATAAGTTCCACACACATTAATTTAATTGACTTAAATTAATAAAAAAGCCATTTCCAAATAAATTAGCCTTAAACTACTCCAGAAAATAGTTGTGAAATACATCTTCATCAGTATTGTTAAAAGCAATACAATTTTCCTGTACCAGAAAAGTAATGACCTCAGTTTAAGCTGTCCGGGCATTAGTTTAATGCCAGTCTATCTATGGGAAAGGAACAGAAGGGGAGTTTAACTACATTGGAGAAAAGTCTCCCATTCTCTCCTGTTAAGCGACAGTTCCAAAAAAAGTGACTTTCAAGTGCAGAATAGATTCTACACCTTCAGCACTGTCATTCTGTTTGCATATAACTTGAATGAAAGATCAAGTATGTCCATAAAATCAGAATTTAATGCAGGACTCCTGACCCATGCTTCATCAATCAAATTATCAATTGAGACAGTTACTTCCATATATGACTAATTCATCCCAACTAAATAACCAGGTTGAATACCAAACCATGTATGATACCTTGATCTGCTCAAAAAAAAGGAGATTAAACAGAAACATTTATTTTTGAGATACTTTCAGTACTGTTGGTTTGGTCTCTATTCAATTTAAAACAGACCCTTCCCTCAAGCCTTGCAAAACCAGACAGAATAATCTGAGGAAAAGGGAAGTGGAACACACTTTACACATATCTGAAAGCTATTTCTACATCTATACTAAAGCTGAACATACCACCCAGCAACAGGACACTACATACTGGAGACTTCAATGGAAAGATGATCAAAATTTGATCCTGCACAACTTCATAGTTCCTTACATATAATGATGAGCAGACACTAGACTATCACTTTAAAAGGCTCTCTCTAAAAAAACTTGCAACCCAGATCTAGTTTCTTATGCATCTATCCCCATGCATAGCTTACAGAAAATAAGATTCATAACAAAATGTTTATGCTGGCATCCTAGCAAACCATTGTTCAATTACCTTTTGATTTGCATCTATTCCAAGAACACTCAAGAGGTTTTCTTGGCAATGAGATTTATTCCAGGGATGTCTTAATCTGGGAGCATTATAAAAGTCTCTAAGTGTTCTCCATATGTTTCCAGAATCAGTGCTAGGAAAGAAAACATCATTTGAGGTTGTAAGGTGTACAAAGTTTCTGTGAACATATATAACTTCATTATTTTCACTACATACAGCCATACTAGCTTACCTTGATCTAAAAAGCAACTTCTCTTAAAACTCATTCTACATCCATTCAAATTATCTACCCAATGTACTATTAAGCTTTTGTGAGAATTAACTGAAACAGTAAGTCCACATAACTGTACATTTGCGCTTCTCAGATAAGAAGTTCACTGGAAGCATATTTAAGAGATTGTTACATGCCAACAGCTTGCGTTATGCAGTTTCTTCTCTGACATGTGGGTAGGGTTCACCCTTATTATTTCTGCACTCTGCATCTTCTGTCTCTCAAAACTTCCTCCTTCCTATCAGTCGCGTCTCTCCACTGTGGCAGCCCAGTGCTCTGATGGGTGACCTGCATCTGCCCTTGACACACAGGTACTAGAAAACAAGCAAAAGGCACATGCTACTGAAACAGGGAGAATTAGAGTTCCCACTACGCAGTACTTTGGATTTTTATATTGCTTTCATCCCATATAAATCCAGTTGCTTTTTGCTTAGGACAGGATGCAATTATGACTAATCTTCATTATTCACCAATGTAGACCAAGGCTTTTATATTGGTAGCTGGTACTCTGCTATAATACTGCACTCCTATTTCATAGGAACATAGACTGGTTTGGGTTGGAAGGACCTTAAAGATCATCCAGTTTCAACCCCCTGTTATGGGCAGGGACACCTCCCACTAGACTAGGTTGCTCAAAGCCCTGGGTAACCTGGCTATGAACACTGCCAGGGATGGAGCATCCACAGCTTCTCTGGGCAACCTCTGCCAGTGCCTCAGCAACCTCACAGGGAAGAATTTTTTTGTAATATCTAAACTAAATCTACTTTCTTTCAGCTTAAAGCCATTCCCTCTTGTACTATCACTACATGCCCTTGTAATAAAAAGTTCAGCTTTTTTGTAGCCCTGCTTTAGGTACTGGAAGGCTGCTCTAAGGTCTCCCCAGAGGCATTTTACATACATATATTTCTCCACAAGTCTAAGGCTAATTAAAAAATAACACATACATAAGAAACTTGCTGAAAGGATGTCCACATTAGATGTTTTAACTACACTTCTTGTGATTCTTATGACATTTCTAAAGTATAGTTTGACCCAGCTTTCTAGATACAAACCCTCAAATATATACAGAAATAACTACAATACTGTTCAGCAATTATAATACTGCTGAGAAGCTACTGATCCTCAAAAAAGATATAACAAATCTAAAAGGATTTCAGCAGTCTTAAGAGAAAGCTAACTTAATGGTACTAATTGCTACTAGCATAACCCAAGGAAAGAAGCCAGATGCACCACAGATTCTGAAGTACATGTTAACATGTGGTTAAACACGAGAAGCTACCACCAGGGAAAATTGGGCAGGGTATAAGAAAAAACAAGCAAGTGGGTTTTCAGTAGAAGCAGCAGCAATGCTCCTGCCTCAGATGATGGAGAAGTAAGTCAGATGTGTGGTAAAGAAAGGACAAGCAAACAGGAAGAACAGGTTGCCTGTTGGGTGTTCTGGCATTCCAGAGGCTTAGTCATAAGGAGGCACATCACAAGCAGGAAAAACACTAATAAGAAATTGTTAATTTCTGATATATTCCCTTCCCTGTTTTCCAATGGCTAAACCACAATCCTTTTCCTTTAAAAATACAATAACAAACTGGCAAGATCTATCTGCTGAAGAGCACAGTGATTAAAAAGATTCTTAAGTTCACCTGCAAGTCCCACTGATTTTTGAAGTATGAAATAAACAGTGTAATTGCTGAGGAACTTTGTAGGTTATATTTTTTTAACTGTTGACCTAAGCTCATTACCAAAGTTGATTCTTCGTAAGTTCAGGAATCCCAACATCTTCATTATTTGTATCAAGTACTTGATCTAAGCTTCTTATGCTCTCGCTGGACTGCGATACAAAGACTTCTGGAAAGCTTAACTTAAACATATCCTCATAGCTCTGGCTTGCCTAGAAAAAAAACAGAGTTTTACTAGATATGTTACACAGGCCATCCGCACAGTTCATGAAGGACTTAGTCCAAAGGCTACAATGTTTCTAGAGATTGTATTATTGTTTTTAAATTTTGTATTGCTATTAATGGCACAAAAGGAATTAGCCCATAGTTCATTGTTCTGAGTATTTACCTCTAATTAGAATTAGAAGAGGAGAAGCAAGAGTCCCAGCTCCTAAGTTGTATATTGGTTTGCCTATTGGCACTCAAGGCTCCTTCTTCTGTTCAGCTAATTCAGTCGAGGTCAAAACTGATGCATACATAAATTCAAAAGTTTGTTTTGCTAACTTAGTATTCAAACACACCTAATTCAGTCAAATGTAACATATTACTAAATGCGATAGTTACTAATGTGTAAGTCTGCATAGAGGCTAGGGTGAGTATGTCTCTGCATGCTTGCATTTGCACCAAACATTTTCTAGCCTATGCTAAAAATCAGAGACAGAGTTATATATTTTTTCCTCCTTCAGCAGTCATGAGGAGTAGGTTTGGAGGACTGAACATAGTCACATGAGTGATTCTAACAGGCCTATGGTAAGTAACAGGGTTATCTGAAGTGTAAGAAATACATATACTAGGAAAAATGTGCATAATCTACATCCTATCCTAAAGGAATGTTATCATGCCATCTGGTCCAGAATGGCACATTTGTCCTTCTATTCCTTCAAAGAAGAAATTACTGCCATTTTCTGAATTGAACTAATTGGCTTCAACATCCTGCACAGGGACTGCAATCCAAGAGCAGCAATGTTGTGTGAAAACTAGAGAATAAAACCAGTTAGTTTTTCTTTATCTAGCAATCAGCAATTAAAACTGAAAAACATAAGTATGATGCTCCATATTTTGACAATTTCGTTTAATTGTAACTCAAACAGCTGAAATAAGTGGAGGTATTTCCACAGGTTCATTATACTGAACTCAAACAAGTGCAGTAAGTACTGAGAGGGTATTGATTTAATCTAATAGTAAGGGATCAAAACCAACAGAGCTGGTAGAAGGCTTCTGTACTTCTGAACATGCTTCTAGAAATAAAATCGGTGCCCCTCACTGCTCCCTCCTCAAGTAAGGCCTAGCTAAATTGCCTGCCCTGATGGGCAACTGATGGGTCATTCAAAGACTCCCGAGTAAAGTCCTTTGAATCTTGCCCAAAATGTCATAATACTTTAAACTGATTTATAAATTATTTCAGTAGACTTAACTTGCATCAGGGGTACTATATGGTGGAGAAAGATGTCTTGACAAGCAGAATTCTGTGAAGCACACTTGCTAAAGCATACATGGAGAGTCATGGGCAAGGGAAATAAAACAACTTCCAAGTAGGTACCAAAACCTGAATGGGATTGGAGCTAGCCTTAGGACAAATCAGGCAGCTGCTCTGGGCTTTGGTGTGTGTGTGAAATTACAGCCACGAAAGTGTGAACTGAGGGAAGAACAGGTCTGCCTCATTTGTAATGTCTTCTTAGAGCCTGTAATGCTACTCTGTCATGCATACAAGTCACTGGCTTAAAGTTTAGCCAAGCCAGATAAATTATGCAAGTTTCTTGTTACCTTTATTACTTTCTACTTTAGCGGGTGTTTCTAAAACAAAATTTGGGTATATTTCCACCTACCTTGTAGCTTTAATTATAAAAATAGGAATGCACAAATTTCAAAATGGTGCTTTTTGACAAAATCCTCTATATCCTATTATATCAGAATACTCCAGTGCTTAAGGAAGTGCACTTTCACAAAGGCCAATATTTAAAGAACACATGAAAAATCTTTAAAGTTATTTGACCATGTAGGCAAAATATGCAGCTACTGCCAGGAAATGAGTGGTTGTTTTCATCTTAAACCACATGATTCTGGTCCACACTGACATTTAATTAACTGAAGCATTACATATTGAAGGTCAGACCTCTGACCTCAGATTATCTCTAGAGGTCTCTTCCAACCTATCTGGACTTTTTTCTATTGATCATACAGAAAACAGAGCCCTAACCCGAAGAGTTTATGGCCTCAAACAAATAACACAGAAAGCACAGGAATGAAGGACAAGCTACACTTACATCCTACACCCAGAGAAATCTCCAACAGTTCTGCAGATATTTTTCCACCCTGAGACAAGAAAAGCCAACTTGAAACTCTAGGCACTGTTAACTTACTTAGCTTATACTGGACATTTCCTTTTGCCTTTAATAAATGCAAAAATAAATCAAAGGCTTCTGGAAAGAAAGCAATTCTATTTCAGCTCTAGTTGTTACATACTCCCTCTTTTCAACATAAGACTTCTTGTCACCAGTTTCCATCATTACAAATAATTCATATTCTCTGTGCAATCCCATAACCAGGTACCTTGTGATCTCCACTCTGCCAGTGCTGGACAGCTTATCCCATGTGCATCTCTGTGCTTTCTCTATTAACACCTCTGTCACAGGTAAAGTTCCCAGGCAAGAGCAAGACAGCCCTTCCCCAGAAAACTTTCAGTTCTGTACACATACTAAAACCCATCTTGCAGACTACAAGTAGTAAGCTAGCATTGCTCTTCATAAACCCCATGGAAGCCTTCAAGTCACTGCTCTTCTTCGCATGTTTTTGTTTAGGATAAAAGTAGAAGGAGGGTGTTTTGTTTTGTATATTTGTATTTTACTTTTGTTATTTTGTTTCACTTTGCTGATGCATGTTTGACAAAAATGGAAACACATCAACTGCAACAAGGTACCACCCTTAACCTTAACCTTTTAACCCTTAACTTGAACCTTTTCTTTGTGATAAGGACACATTATAGTATTTATTCCAATTATTAGTTCTAACATTGTATGACAGAATGTAACATCCTATGCTACAAAGAAAAGAATTATACTAAATTACTTCTGTTCGCCTTTTTGTCATTAACTTCCACCTGCTATCAGTCTAAAATTCCAAAAAGACCACTAGATTATTCAGGCAGTATATATATAACAAGTAACAGAAGTTATTGTTTTTGCAAATTTCTATCTCAGTGTTATGTTGCTTGCAAGCAAGTCATACATTTTTTGACCTTCCTTTTTTGTCACTGATTTTTTGTTTCCTATGCTCATTCTAACCTAGCTTTTAAATTGTGTGAGCATCAGGGCAAGGTTCATTGTTTCTATGTGCTTACTTATTCCTAGTGCCTAGAAGCAAAGTAGTACATTACATTCTTTAAAGCTCTCCAGCAGGATAACTTAAGTATTTGTCAAACACTATAAAGAAGTTGCTTTTCTTCCACCTTAGTTAGATGCAAAGTACTTTGACAGTTTCTTTCCCTGTACAACATTATTCTTTACAGAGGAGACATTCAGATACAAATCTTGAGATGCAGGAAGCAGTATCACAAACATTTCTGTTCTTTGGTTTACTGTTAACACATACCTCATTTAGAGAGCTTGAAGCCTCCTGTATCACACTGTATAGAGATGGCTCAGAATAAAAGTGATCAGCATCAGTGCTACAGTGTCCACTGCTTAAGTCTCTATCAACTCCAGAAGTTTCTGTTGACTTCACCAAAACTTCAAGATTTTGACTGAATCTCTCTGACTCACCCAAGGACTCCTCAAAGACTTCAAAATCACCCCAGGAACCACTGGGTTCTGAGGTACTGTAACTGCTCTCAGAAAACCCTTCACAACTTCTCTCTTTGCTGTTCACTACAGGGAGGCTTTGCTGCATGACTTCAAGATTAGTATTTTCTTCATTAATTGTCCTTCCATTCAAGTTATAGTCACCTTCATCCAGAGACGTACCACCTACTTCAACTGCCAGGTCTTTTAGAGACATTTGGTGCGATGTGTCTGTATCAGTAAGACTTTGTCCTAGTGACAGATTCTGAATCTTTAAGAAAAATTAATTTGTTGAAATCTGCACTGCAAAAAAAAGGCTACTGAAGTGCAGTTGCATTAGAAATATGAATATTTCCAAACCAGAATCAAATTCCCCATTTCACCCCAAAGAACAATAACACTGCTAAATCGAAACAGGGATGTCCTTCAGCCTCTCCTCCAGTAATCAGCATGTGCATGTTATTTAGTCTCATTTTCTATGTAGGTTATTAGCCTGCAAAGAAAGAATTATAAATAAATACTTCTGTGATAAGGGCTGTGTCGGAATAAAGAAAGATAGCTGATAAGGAAGGAGAAAGAATGCTCAGGTTAAAATAAACACATTCCAGTATTACACAACTGAAAATTGCTGTAGGCAAAATGATTTAAAATTCACACTGAGCTATCTGCCCACACCACAGGCAAGCCATGGAATTAGTGAACAGTATTCAGCAAACACTTAACAGAAGCTGTTAGATATTAATGGAGTACTGATTGAGTGTACAAGAGACAAACAAGAATAATTATAGGCAGTATCTGACACTTATTAAATATTTTCTGTAACTATTACTTTTCACTGTAACTATTTCATCCACATCATGCATACTCGAGCAGTGCTCTTTTTGCCTGCCAGGGATTTTTCCTGTCCTAGCGATTACTAAAGAAGCGAACGGGACTTGCAGCGACACGGGCACTGGACATTTAATCCTGTGAAAAAGTGCTGCAACTACTTAAGCAATTAAGATAGATTTTAAAAGTTCAGTTTGACATCTGTAGATTATACAGGCAGTACTGCATTTATCATACGAGACTAATCACGTCTCCTCAAGCACTTTACGGGCCGAGAAGCCGGTCGGGGAGGGGGGGGAGGGGTGTGTTGGAGCTTCACTAAAACCACTTTGGAAAGACCGTCTGCTATTAGGTGTTCTCCGTGTTTAACAGACCGAGTTAAGCGGGGGCTTTTCTCCACAAAGTTCACCTCGAAGGTGGCTCAGGGCCGGCCGGGCACACCTCGGGAGCCGGATGGACCCGAGCCCACTCTGCCGCAACGCGCAGGGCTCTGGAGGGCTCCGGGCTCGGAGCGAACAGCCAGGGCACGGGGCCACAGAGGCCGAGAGCCCGTCCCCAACCCGGCCGAGTCTGCACCCTAGAGAAGAGGCTCTTTCACCCTGGTTTCCCACCGCCCGGGCTGAGCGCTGGCACCTGCGTCCCGCACAGCGGCACGGCGGGCCCCGGCGGGCCCCTCACCCCATGGCGTCAGGCAGCGGAGGACCCGGGCAGGCTGAGAGGGAAGCTGAGCCGCTGCCGGGGCACCCTTGGATCCTGAGGTACAGCAGCCGTTGAGCCGCACCGCCGCCGGTGAGGAAGCCACCTTACCGCCGATCCCGGGCCCGGCCCGCGCCGTGCCGCCTCGCGTAGGCAGGTCGCCAGGGGCGGGGCCTAGGTGTGCCGGGCAGGGCGGCGGGGCCGCTACCGGCCGGGGCGGGTGCTCGGGGGGCGGAGCAGCGCCCCAGGCTCTGCCGACGGGTGAAGGGGACAGCTCCTCCTGTGGGACCGGATCGGTCCCCAGCGGGCATGCTCGGCCTCCGCCCTGCCCGGGCAGCCGCCAGGGGCCGCGGAGCCGCAGCTCCTCCTCAGCCTTCTCGCAGCGCCGTCCGGCTGCGGCCCCGGCGGAGGCCCCGTTGTCCCCCCGCTCTCTGTTTTGACAAGTACTTCCCCGGCTCTCCGGCCTTGTCCTTGAGCGTCGGTCATTGCGGTTGTTGTCACCAGCACCTCCCGTGGGTTAAAACTGCCCTGTTGCCTTCAGCCAGAAGTCAGCTGCCACCCTCCAGGGAGAGACTGACTTCAAACCTCTGATGTGAAAAGTATTCACATTTTTCCAGCTTCTTCTTTCCAGCCTCGGGTGACATAGGCCAGGGTGAAGCGTCCCTGCCCATGGCAGGGGGTTTGGAACTGGATGAATTTAAGGTCCTTTCCTACCCAAACCATTCTATGATTCTATTATTACAAAATTCCAGGGTATGGACTTAAAAAGAGTAACAATCAATCACCAGTAACATAACCTCATGGTAAAATGGTAGGGACACACCACCAGCAGTTGCTCAGGATCTCCTCTTCCTCTTTTCCTCCTTTTGCTCCCCAGGGTGTTTGGCTGCTCCTTCTCCCTCTCTGCTGAGGCATTTGTAGCAGGTAAATGCAGAAGCTGTGTGTTGGGTCGCTGTGTTGGGGTCACCCTGCAGCTGGGAGTGACCATCTCTTCTTGCCTGCCTCTTGAGGAGCAGAGGTGTGGGCTGGAGGTGGCTTGCCCAAGACTGGCTGCTTCTGTACCTGGGGGCAGAGCAAAAGAGGGCAAAGAAATGTCCTCAGCCTCCTTGTCCTCAGGGCTCAGTTAAACATCCGGATAGCCCCAGGCAACAGGGACAGTTGTAAAAGCAAGGGAAAAGGTTTTCTAGAGCAAGGCCTGAAGTAAAAAGCTTTTTCTATTCATTACAGGACATATGTTTTCCAGCCCAGGCACAGATACATGCACTCCCACAGATCTGACTCTCATTCCAGGCTGTAGTGCTTTATCTGAGGGT
The DNA here is from genome assembly GCA_034783455.1 of Micropsitta finschii. Taxonomy (NCBI): domain Eukaryota; kingdom Metazoa; phylum Chordata; class Aves; order Psittaciformes; family Psittacidae; genus Micropsitta; species Micropsitta finschii. The sequence goes on from JAVHNF010061864.1 coordinate 23,124, forward strand.
GAGAGGCTGAATTTGGGAGCAATACACAGAGGCAGAGCCAAAGAAACTTCACTGGCAAGTTTCTGACAGATTCTTACAACTCGTTTTCATTCTCTTTGGAGCAGTTTCTTACCCTTCAAGGCCATCCTGTGGCAGCCTGCAGCTCTGAGGATGTCCGACCAGCTCAGCAGGACTGTGATTCAGCCCCAAAGCATCTGACACTTGTTGAGGTAGCATCATCACCCTACAGTAAGTTGGCCCTGTGGGGACCTCAGGGGTTTCAGCTCTCTTTTCAGTTGTGAAGGGAGCTCAGCATTGTTTCAGCTACCGAGATTGTTTTACGTTTTCACCTTTGTTTTCTCAAACAAAAAGGCTACAGACTGCGAAAAGGCTGAGATGCAGCTCTCCAGATATATACCCTGTGAGGAAAGGCTGTGTGGGTTTTGCAAACCTGTCTCTGTCCTGCCAAGTTCAAACTGTCTTTGCAGTAGCTCAAGCAGAGTGATGGGAGAGAGCATCGGAAACAGCCATAGGCTATAGAAACCTCAGTGCAGGAAACCGAAACTGTAGTGCATTCTTCCCAGGGTAACATTAATAACTTTATTAAGGACTTGCCACCTAATGGTGTTTATTTCTCTCTCCAGCACACCCTATAACCCACGTTGGGAAAACCAAGTCCATGCTGAGGAGGCAGTGAGCTG
>JAVHNF010061865.1:0-10171 GCA_034783455.1 Micropsitta finschii
CTTCCCTGGGCAACCCATTCCAGTGCCTCAGCACCCTCACAGTAAAGAATTTCTTCCTTAGATCCAGTCTAAACTTCTTCTGTTTCAGTTTGAACCCGTTACCCCTTGTCCTATCACTACAGTCCCTAATGAAGAGTCCATCCCCAGCATCCCTATAGCCCCCTATCTTCTGCTGGGGAAGCCTCACCTTGGAGTTGGTAACTGTGGATGCAGAAAGCTAGGAAAATATTTTCAGCTCCAGAAAGAATCAGCACGGAATTCATTAGATAGAAAAAAGGAGATGAAAGGAAAAATAAGAAAATTACACAGTGCTGACCTGTCCTCTAGTTTGTACAGCAGTTTCAGCCAGAATTCTGGAAGAAGGAGCTACCTGAAGCAGCAGTTGTGAGCTTAATAAAAACAAGGTTGATTCCAGCCTTCTACATGTTAATTTAATTTGAACTCCTCTTGGTTTTGCGCTAGGATTCTTTGTGTGTGTGTTTGCTTTTATACATGCTGATAATGTTTGAATTTCAGGCATGCTGGTCTGGGGCATGAAAGCTTGTATGAGGAATAATCTAACCAGATTTTAGTGTCCAGGCTGACTAGAGCACTAACAATGAACAAGCTTTATGGAGAGAGGAAATAATATTAATTTCACAGTTCATGCCTTGCATTGCATGGTGCTACCCTACATGAGTAGCAAGGAAAAATAATTACCTTAAAAATTATGTGGGTCACAGCAGGGATGTCCTTTGTGTTCTGTGAAGTTAGTAGAAAGGTTAAGTGCAGCCTTCTGAATTAGGAGCTTGAGGTTCTCTTTGCTAGTTCTCTTTGCTAGTGACTTCTAGGACATACCTGGAGCATCCACTTAAATTGTCCCCACATGCGTATAGTCCCTGACTGCAAAGCTGCACTGCTCAGACTTGCCTGTGTTCACTTGCTGCCTGCCTGTGGAGATACCTCCACTCAGAGGTGCTCCAGGTTATGTACTGGAGTTGCTGAGGTCCCTGGAAGCTGTTTCTCTAAATGTGCACAAATAGTTAAGTTTTGACAGTTTTGACATCCAGCTCAGGCTCAAGGCTATCCAGGTTCCAAGTTCCTCTGAGAGACTCAGTCCAAGATGCATCTCTGAGGATGCCTAAAGTGTCTCAGGAGGATGCCTAAAGCGTCTCAGGAGGATGCCTAAAGCGTCTCAGAAGGATGCCTGAAGCATCTCAGGAGGCTCCAGTTCTTTTTGAAACACAGCAATAGCACTGCTTTCATCTGAAACATGTTTATGGTGAAGCTGTTTCTTGCCGCTTCACTCTCCTCCTTTATATGGTGATGTAGTGGTTTAAGCACTTAACTAGGATGGATGTGAGAAGCTCTGCTTCAGACCCCTGCTTCTTGTTAAATGATGCAAGCCAGCATCTCCTTGTCCCCCAGAGAGGCTCTACCATCTATCCCAGGGATGACATTGGAGGGGAGCCGCCTCTCCATTCTCCCTCTGGAAGTTATGCCACTATACAAAATAAATTCAAATATTTACATGCCAAGAATACAGAAGGCCTGGGCAAGACAAAACCCTCCACAGGGAAGATCTCCATGGAGCAAAGTAGGCTGAGGTCTGACCCCTGAAAGAAGTGCTGCTCATGGGTGGCAGCTCAACACAGATGACTTATTGACAAAGGTCTATGACTCCTGCATCCCAGGGGGTCCTGATGGCCTGGCAACAACAGGATTACTTTTGCCTGTCCTCATAATGCAGCTCTGTCCACAGGACTGCCTACATTATTCTAGTTCAAAGGATTTCTCTCTTCAGTACCTGAGTGCCTGTGACCATTCTGTGGTGTAATGGAGCTATGTAATGGTGATGTCCTATTGTCAATAGGGATGTACTTCTTTTTAAGACAAGGTGCATTTTGGGAACAGCATATACATGAGCATGTCTTGAAAAATCATGGTATTTGTCAAATCAGGATATTGCTTCTCTGAATTCCTACACATAGAACAGATGAAATTTCCTCAAATACCAGGAATATGATTTTGTTTGTTTCAACTTTGGTTTACTCTGAATGAACATTTCCAGTTTGGGCTTCCTGGAATAGAAGTGATGTAAAATACTGCTGGCCAGATTTCCTTCATTTAATTTAAAAGTAGCTGGCAACATAATGGTAATTGGCTTGCGAATGCTTGGGAAGGAAATATTTCCATCCCTAAATTCAAGATGATTTCAGGGACGGATGGAGAAAGCTAAATCAGAACTTAGCTAGTAGATGAATGAACCTGGGTGGACCAAAGAGGTTCACTGCACTGAGCAAAAAGTGAATGGCATGTTTTGATCTTGATTTTGGTAGGCTGAAGTATCCTGCTGTATGTAGTAGATGATGCTCCATGCCACTGGTGTGGTCAATAGAGAAGTCTGGGAATACAGCTCATTCGGAGACACTGCAAAACTAATTATACCACCATCAGATCTTAAAAGTACCAATGGAGCTAGACTAGACTGTGCTGCAACACGTCTTCAACCTGCACTCCCTAAACGTTTACATCTAATTAATTTTCTTAATTGCATAACAGTGCACTTCCTAATTACACTGGGGAACCACTCTTGGGTTGTAACGGGGTCTTTATCTATTGCTCAGATTATTCTGGCTGTCGCTCTATCAGCATACTCCCCAGCCTCATTTTGTGCTAGTCCTGATGTCTACGAGCACAGACTGCTCGGGGAATGCTTGACAGATCCTTCAACTGATGCAGCTACATCTCCAAGGACCAGATGGATACCCTTATTTACACTGAGTTACTGAGTAGTGCCACTGAAATCAATGGGACTACTGTGGAGACACTTACTGCTTGATGTAAGAGTTTGTTAAGAGCTCCTATATACAACAGCCAGAGGAAGCCAACTGCAATGCACATCCACAATTTGATCAGTTCTACAATACCCAGGAGCTAGACTGTGTGTTCTTGAGTGCCAGCTAATTTGGGGAGTAACTAAGTCCTTACCAACAGATGGCATACTGCTGAAACAAGGAGTGCAATCAGCCCTCAAATTAGCCATTTTCACATGATGCGGACAGAAATGAGGAATCCATACCCCCAGATACCTCCATTTATCCCATCACTATACTGGCATACACAGTGATGCAGGTGGGTATGTAATAAAGCCACGCAAGAGTAATTAAGGTCAAGCAGCAAAAAGACCAAACCAAAACCCCTGTGTGAGGAGTCTGGTTTTGAAGGAAGACACATGCTACCAAATACATCTGACAGGCAGTAGGGCAGTATTGTTTCACTCAGCTACACAGGGGACTGAGGTTAAACACCTGAACTGTATCCCGCATTTTTCAATGGCACTGGTGTGCTTTAACACAGTGTTGGTGCCTCCAGGTTTCCACCAATAGTGGGAAGTAGCTGGGGTCTGGATCATTTTTGCCCTACCCCCATATTTTGCTGAAAACAACCAAAAAATTCATAATAATGCTAGGCCAATTTTAATCTCTTTTCCTCATTTGTTTCCAAGTTTTGTAAAACCACTTAGCCAAGGGGCTTACCTGGAGCTCCCCCCAAAACCCATCTGCTTCACTCCCTGAGAAGAACATGTCCAATGTAATATCAAAGTAATACATTTAAACCTGATCAAAGGAAGTATACGTTACAAATTGCTAAGTAAAATGTGAGCTTATTGTCAGTGGGTATTGGTGGTCTACAGTATTTGTCGAGATGAGAACAGGGATTAGACATCTGCATGGATAAAAAGGGTGATCAGTGTTTTAATAACTGTTGCTAACACATCTTTTGGAAAATGGTGGCCTCTAAAGTTAGAGATTGAGAGCAAACCTGCTGTGAAGTTTAAAATATCTCTCCATCTGTGTGGCTGCTCTGAAACATTTGATCTTGGACACCTCGAGACGGGATGGTCCACTGGATGGGCCAGGGTTTGCTTCACGTTATATCAAATAGATTTGTATTCATTTGCTATGCAGTTATCTCTAGTGCTTTGTACTTCACCCCTCTACGTTGCCAGGAGCTTAATGTCAGCTTCTGCTTCACTGACCAGAGAAGGAATTGACATGTCTCAGAGCAGAAGGAACTTAATGCCCTCTCAGAAAGGTTTCGCTTTTCTTCCTCCTTCCTTTGCTGCTTTAACTGCATCCTAAATCAAGGCAGCTGAGTGGTAAGTTCTATGTTTATTCTTTGTTTATAGACTTATGAGTCAATGGAGACTGTGAAAGGTATGCACAAAGCGTAATTCTGGCCACTTATTGAACTGGCTGAAATGTGTTTGACCGGTAACAATTACTCTGAACCAGAGGACAACTTATTAAAGTCTAATTGTCTTTTTCTATAAAAATAACTTACAATGCATGGGCTTGAGGGCACTAAGACCTGAATTATAAATACTTCACATTATTGCGGTGTGTGCCCATTGTGAAAAACCTCTCTGGGTTCCTAGGGCTCCCTCAGGAAGTGCAGCATGGGAACACCCATGGACCTGATTGCTAGATAATAATGGTGACTACAGTCCCCGGATCACCTGAAAACATCCCTTCATAATTGTTATTTTCTAACAGCTCTATAAAATTACCTGTGGGGTTGAATGAAAAACCCACTAGAATTTTAAATAGCTGTCCTGATAGAGATCAGTCCCTAAAGAGGAAGCATCTGGATACCCAAAGGAACAAATATTTCTGTCTGCAAACATGCTTCTTAGTGATGATGATACATAAGCTGTAATGCTTCCTTTTCGTCTAGCCTTTTCAACCCAATCACAGCAACACACAGCTTTAGCCTGAGATTTTGCCTGTTGTCCGTTCCAGTGACCAAGATCTGAGAGACAAATCTTCCTTCAAATTGGGTAAGACGTGTACCAGTGCTGCATCTATGAGCACTGCACAAACAATGAAATCCCAAAATTGCCTTTCAGCAGAGCCTGATTAGAACCAGCGCTGATCAGCAGCAAGGGCTGCCTGAGCCTCAGGATGTGTCCTACCACTTGCCCTCTGCAATGCTTTTCAGACTGCACTGCCAGTGGCTTCCCCATCACTGTGCTTTCTAAGAGTATAAATGGAGGAATGGCAAGCTGTGGAAGCAAATGATGGTTATGCAGTTGCTGTTAGATTGGGACTTGGGAGATTTGTGTTGGACTCTCACTTGTGTCACAAATGACTTGTGTGATTTTGAGAAAGGAATTTCATCTTGGGGTCTCCATATTTATTATGGAAATAGTAAATATTAAAGAGTAAATATTTACTATTTACTTCAACAGGTTGTCTCTTAAATCTACATGAACCAAACATAAACTGCTGCTCAGCCTGCGTTTCTGCACTAGCACCATGACTCAATCATCATGTTGGGATATCTTTCTATGTGAGATCTGCTATAATGGAAATGCAAAACCATGCCCATCTTTTAAAAATGAAAAGTTCCTCTGCATGCAGGTTGGCAGAGCCCTGTGTCATCTGTCACCCATCCATATAGAATTATATACTTAGTTTCCAAGCGAAATAATTGTTAACTTTCTCAGTGACATCCATCAACCTGAGCAAATATCCTAGACCATCATGATGAATATGGGTTCCAGCAAGCAAAATAGGCCTGATACTTTTTTCAGCCTGGATTCTGAATGGCATCTCTTCTTTAAGTGAATTTGCAAAGTATACGTGCTTGGGAACTCAGTACATGATCTCCCTGGTGATATTGAAGGGAAATAAAATCTGGACCACACTTTTCAGGGTTTATAGGAGTTAACAGGAATAAAAGGCAATAAAACATGAGTTATCACTGAAGTCACAAGTTTGACTCTAATACAAGTAAAGGTCAGATCAGCTAATAAAACAGTTCATTCTTTCTAGTTCAGATTAGGAGGGTGCTTTAACCCTCAAAACATCCTTGTTGAATACACTCACATATGCCAGTGCCCGTGGATAGCTCCATGTCCTGGTTTCCGCTGGGATAGTTAATTTTCTTCCTCGTAGCTGGTGCAGTGCTGTGTTTTGACTGCATTCGGAGAACAGCGTTGATAACACACCAATGTTTTAGTTGTTGCTCAGTAGCACTTACCCTGATTAAGCACTTCTCAGTCACATTCTCTGCAAGGAGAAAGCAGAGGCAGGACACCTGACCTGAACTAGCCAAAGGGGTATTCCATCCACAGCATGTTATGGCCAGCATAGAAACAGGGGGGAGTTACCCAGAAAGAACCAATCACTGCTCAGGTCAGGCTGGGTATCGGTCAGCGGATGCTGAGCAGCTGTACTGTGCATCACTACTCTTTATTGGTTTTTTCCTTTCCCCTTTTAGTTTTATATTCTCTCCTCTTGTTATTTCCCTTATCATTATTATTAGTAGCAGTATTACTATTGTATTGTACTTTATGTTAGTTATTAAACTGCTCTTATCTCAACCCATGGGTTTTGCATTCTTTCAGTTCTCCTCCCCATCACCCGGGAGTGAGTGCGCAGCTGCGTGGTACTTAGTTGCCAGCTGGGTTTAAACCACGACACTCCAAAAATAATAAGTATGATTCATTTCATGACTCACTACATGGAGAGGAGTCAAGGGGGTATCACTAGCTCACACTCGGATGAAGGAGTTAGCATCACTTGTTTTCAAAAGCAGATTCGAAGCTAGAACTGTTTAACTGCAGAGATGCAGTGAGTACTTGTGCATGGCAGGACTACTGAAATGATAACATGCCAGCTCCTTTTGGCAGGGACTGGACATTTTTAAGCAGAGCTATTCTGAAAGTTTTCTTTCCACAGGCTCATAAGCAGAGAAAAACTTCAGCTCCCCTCAGGCTCTGTGTGCCAGGTGCTCTTGGCAGGATGGTGCATAATGGCACTGGGGGATACAGGATGCTTTGAAGTCCAGAACAAGCTGTGTCAGAGGAGAATCAAGGTGAAAGTCCCTTACAGAAATGTCCACCCCATTTTTAAAGGGCCTCTGATGAGAAACCTGTTTAAGAAATGTATTAACCATGGGCCAGATGTGTGAATGATGGAGAGGTGCTGCACATATGTTCTTTCCCAGAGAGACTTCTGAGTGACTCAGTCTGATTTATCCTTGCTGAAATGGTCTCTTTTTGGTTGTTGAAATTCTGATTATTTCTATTGTATTTTTTTTACATGTGGAATTTATGATCTCCATTTCTATCCTGAATGAAGTATTTCTTGTCTCTAAAGAGACACGAACAGATTGAAAAAGCTACTATGCACTGATTTTGTTGACAATGACCTTTAAATTTGCGTTAATTTCTGAGCACATGTAAAGAATGTTGGGAATTTGTTTAAAAAAAAACCCTCAATTGAAACATACTAAAATTAGTAGGTGCCATTTAAAATAATAACATAAACCTTGTAATAACCAAATTTGAATAATTTGAATAATATTCATATCTTTTCTTTTCCCAGAAAAATAAATAGGTAAAATGCCAGAGGAATCAATACTTAAAAAGTAAATTAGAATAAAGCATTTCCCCTGACTTTCCAGGTAGCTGTATCCTTTATTTCCAGCTAGAAAGAGATGCCCCTAACTTTGTATTCAATACAGCTGTGCTGCCAGTGACATCCACTTGTGCTTACCCACTGGAATTGTCTTGCAGAGATGCTTCAGTGCAGGATCAAACTATTAGCACAGGGCTGATCCCAAGCTTGAACCTCTTCCCAACTCACATCCCAACTAGTTTGATGCAATCCTGTGCCCAGGCACAGGCTTTGGGTGAGCCCCGGTGTATGGCTGGGTGGAAGGAGCAAGGAGTGAGCCTGAGTGTCCTCTCATTACTGTGTGGGCAACACTGGTCCCTGGTTTGGTCCTTCAGCACTGCACCCTATGGCAGGCAGCCAGAGAATAAGAGACATGTCAGTCAAGGTACTTCTTAGAAAGGACACAGTATCCCATGGGGCACGAAGATGGACGGGGCACGAAGATGGACAAGGCACTAGAAATGCAGAAATTCAGGGAGAGGGAGTAGCAAGGAGTATCATTAGACTAAACCTTAGGATTCTAGTATTGTTTTTTATAAGCAGTTGACTGTCAATATGAAAAATGGTTACGTTTTGAAGAATGAACAGGATCTTTTCTATTGCTGATTTGAATTCCTTTCTATGCCTTTGTCGTCCCCAAAGGCTGACATTTCATGTCCTCATTATATTCAACTCTTAGTCTGTTTTTATTTTGGGTTGTTTTGGGGCTTTTTTTTTGTGCTTGTGTGATAAACATTTTGTGTCTGTGACCTGAGCACTACGGGGTAAAGTTCAGATGGATAATTTAAATGAAATCTGAGAAGCTGGGAGGGAAAAATCAGGAGGTGTTTGAAGAAAGTGTCAGTGCTTCACACTGTGTCTCAAGAGCTGAAATCAAATTCTGCTTAATATTGTTCACCACCAGCAGTAAATGACTGTACAGACCTTTGCTTGTCAGTAGGCTTTTAATATACATCAGAAGTCAGACAGGTAAAAGACCAAGGAGGCATGGCCAGGGGGCACGATGGGGAGAAAACAGGGAGGGGATATTAATGTATTACATGTGGCATGTACACACTTGCTATTTAACTACAGTTTGTTCCTGCTTCATACCCTCAGGCAGCCTGGAGCTAATAACCCTGTCATCTGGAGCGAGAACACAACACCGATCATCACAATTTCACTAAATAAGTAATTTTAAATTAATTATATTGCATCCTAATAAGACCAGCTCTGGTTGACTCCTCGCTTATCTTGAATTACTCTGTCAGGACTGACTATGTTAATTTTACAGATAAAGCTGTGTGTGCTTGCACACCAGCTGATGCTGAGTGTCTCTCTCTGTGCTGCCTGTTACCTGCACCTCCCTGACCTCCTGAAATCCTGATGAATAAGATTCACTAGGCAGGGAAAGCCACAGAATTTTTCCCTTCTCATTTAGCACTGCACGATGCCACCCTGCAGCTGTCCATGCTTCCTATTGAGGTTGCTGTTGCAGTCACCTCAGCTATGCCAGTTTATCTCAGGGCAAAAGGGACTGCAATCCAAATGCAAGCCTGGAGCTTGCAACTCACCTCTCCTACAGGTAACTGTGCTCCAAAACACCTCTCTCGACCATTTTGATAAGCCCAGAGCCTGCTGGCTGGTCAAGTAGCCCCTTTAGTTTGATATCCCAATGGTACAAATGGCACTGACAAGCTGCAGACAGGGCCCCTGGAATAATGGGCAGGTAGCAGAGAGGGCAGCTGGAAAGCTCTCAGCCTGCATCTGTAACAGCTACTTGTGTAGTATAAGAGATCTCCTCTCGAAACAGCAGTTAACTTTATAGTTTTCCCAGTAAAATTTGCATCTATTTAAGATAACTGAGCCTGATTATTTAATTGGCAACTGCTCTTTGATGTTCTCAGAAAGTTTGATCTGAATTCAAGGTTGTTAGTAACAGGAGTGGATTATTGACTTGAGTCTCTAATTGAAGGAAATAGGTTTCAATGTCTCCTCAGAAGAAATCCGTGAACAGGCAGTGTAACTGCCCTGTTGATGAGAGCAAAGACTGCTTATGTGGGAGGGAAAATGGCAATTTAGCACCAGAATTAAATTGCTATCTTTATTGTGTAGACCAAGTATGGAAACTCTGTCTTACAGAGATATAATAGAGACACATATGTTGTCCCATGACAAGGAAGTATTGGCAAAAGAAAGTATTTGCTTTCAGATTTCTTTTTAATAAGACTGCCTTCCTTTAGGCAAGGTTACTTTACACTTATTTCACCTCTGTGTATCGCGTTAGTTAAGAGACACATCCACAGAGGCATTGCACGGTTGGCTAAGCCTGCAATGTAATAAAGACCACTTTTACTCAAGGCTGGGGAAGGATTTTCAAGACAACATGCTTTTACCAAAGCCCCTGAAGTTAAGCAAATCAACACATTCTCAACACTCATATCATGTTGATTTTTGAGTCCAGGGGAGGCCTGAACAGTCTGAATTGGAACTGAAATGGTGTTAGGAGCTGCTCCAACTTGTGCTCTATCTCATGCAATCCCACATGCTTTCTGCATCAGGGGAAGAACTGGAACAGGGAGATGCTGTGACCCTCAGCTTGGACTTCTCTCTAGCAGCAGCAGGAGGAGAGGGCTGCCCTGGCCCTATGCTCTGCTGTGGAGCCTGGCTGTGTGTGGCTTTTTTTTGAGGGGAGAGAAAAGACTGGAAGCAGAATCTAAGCTTGTCTGATACTTGATACAGTT
>JAVHNF010061866.1:11945-22841 GCA_034783455.1 Micropsitta finschii
TTGGTATCACTGAATTGGCTAAAGATTCAGTGATCAATAGGATCACCTTGCCTCTTGCTCTGCTTGAGCTCACCCGTGAGCTCAGGACTGAGACACAATGTGGAAGAGAACAAGAAAGCATCTAATGCTGCTATTATGTACATCTGAAAGTATCCATTCTGAGAATGTAAGGTGCAGTAAATACCAAATAAAAAAAAAACAAACAAATCAACAAAAATCCCAAACAAAACACCGAAAAACCCAAGATGCTAAAAATGTTGTAACTGGAAAGAGTGTTTGAAAGGGACGTAGAAAGTTAAGGATTTACAAAATAAGAATTCCTTCTTTTGCTACCTGTTTCCAATCATCAATAAACATCTTCCTAAAAAATCAAGGTAATTTCCAGAAAACAGCAAAGCTAATTGAAGGTGCTGTACATTCTTGTGCCCTGGACCTGGATACTGAAGAAAGTCCCCCATCATGGGGGAGAGGAACTGAGAAACTATCTTACGACATTTTTATATGCAGCATCCAGAGAAAAGATAAATTGTCTAGGTTAACTTTATATCCCAGAGATTACTTCTGCATGAGGGTGTGACTCTTCGTTCCTCACACTTGTACATTTACTGCTGCTCCAGAGACTACATAGTATAACACTTACAAGAGGATCATGGGGGAAAAATTCCAACTTCTAAGTAAATAAAATTGTAAGTGAATCTCTGCAGGTGAGTGTTTTATCTCTCCCTCCTCGCCCCCATCATTCTAGAGTGTTGCCTTGTACACTTGGCAAAACAGAACAATTTCATTTTTCCAATAGGGAACACTATGTTCCCACTTTCTCAAGTCCTCTGTAAAAGTGAAAGCTGAGTAAATTTGGAATTTTTCTTCATGTGTAATATTACTGGTTTGTATCTGTATTCATGGTTAAAAGAATTACAGTTTCAGTTGGTTTATTTTGCCAAACAAGTCTTGTCAACACTGTTCTCAGAAATACTGACTGTTTATTTACTTTTTGATCCAAAGTGTTTCAGTATGTCTGAAATAAGAATGTTTAACTTGGCTCCTTGAAGGCACCTTCAATTACATGTGAGTCAATTTGATATTAACCGCTTTTGTTTTGCCCCACCTCTGACTGTATAGAGGACAGTTTCAGCTCTCTGCTGAACTATTTTCCATAGTATGTGTGACATGACTGCCTTGGCCTGCAGCAGCATTCAGAGTGTATCTGTGCATTCATGTTCAAACGGTGATGTTCTCTCAGGTTCAGCCCAGGCAAGGCACTTGTGACCAAAACTACAATTCATTCTCCCTTCATTAGGAAAATGTAGTTTTTCTTTGTTCTGTGGAACGTTGCTTTTCTCACAATTGAATTGAATACCACTTTGGTTTTTAAGCACTTTTAAGGTAAATTTTATCATATTGCCTTGGTTCTTCCATTTAATTAGTAATACATCATGTTTGCATAATGAGAATTACTGCTTTTGAACACAGATGCATGAAGAGTACAGGCAGGCACATTGCATTATTTTCCACAAGCAGATAAGGGTAAAAAAAAAAAAAAAAAAAAAAAGACTCATGTACTGAAGCTAGAATTAGTGTGAAAACTCTTATTTTACTGGAGAAGGAAAAATTGCTTTAGATTTACTGTTTTCTCTGAACTTGTTAAAAACCAGAGTTGCTAGTTACCATCACTGGTTGAATTACAACTGAAACTATTCTGTGTAGTTTTCAGTTTGTAGAAGTACTTGGTTAGACCAACATTCATATTGCTGATGGATACATTTCACTGTGGTACAGAGTATGATGAATGAACAAATAGATAAACAAGGTCTTTAATCAGTCAAATGTGACTACTAGAATAATCATACCCATTACCTTTTTGGAATTGTGTTTTATATATTATTGCTTATCGGTTTTATGGGAAGCAATTATCTCTAGGTTAATTGCTGTCTTTAATGTAGTCATACGCTCCTCTGCTTTTTTTGTAACGCAGAGACAACTTCTTGTCTGTTCTTTCTTGGGTGCTGAGCAGAATGTGTATGTGTGCTTCTTCTCTTGTCACCAAACCCTTGTCACTTGCCTAATTGCAGCAGGTTCTCCTATTGATCTTTCCTTTTCAGACATTTAAAAGATCTTTAGTGTTTTTTTCCCATACTCTGAGTAGTCCTGAGGTAGCAAGTTGTCATTTTCCCCATCAACTGTTTACATGGCTTTCCTTTCGTATCAGTCCCTTTTATCCACAATTGCATCTTCTCATAACTTACCATATTAGTCTGATTCTCCTTCAATCACAAGATATTTGTGTTCAGCATGGAGAATCCATGATGTTAAAATCCATGTTTTTCTCCTTATGTTATTGGCAATTTTCTTCCGTTCAGAGCCCTCACCCATGAATCTGACAAATATCATTAAAGCACTGTTCAACCCTATGTTGGAGTGTTAGTTCAGTTCTGACTGGAGGGTTTGCTGATCTGTCATATCCCTGTTGCAGGCCTGCTGGTCACTGTTGTACCAGTAGGTTTTACAGGTAAACCATGCAGGTGTATTTCCCCTAATTCAATAAACTATTGTTTTTATTTCTTCCACTCTCTTCTATGTTTACTTGCATTGCATGTGGAAATATTGAGGTGATTTTACTTGCTGCATCATTTCCCATCAGTTCATCCTTTGCAAATTGATGGGGTTTTATTGCCAACTCTGTGCTATAGAAAATAAGAATTATTCTACTGAGGATCTTAATTTTTGTGCATCCTTTTCTTAAAAGATGCCCAGTAGTCTGTGTTTAGGACAAGCAATAAAAAATGCAAATAGCTAAAAGGAATAGTGGTTCAAAACACCAAAGTGATTGTTTCGTACTTAGTCATATTTAGACTTAACTACCTTTGGCAGCATTTCTCTGACCAGGTAGCAGAGGAAGCATCTAGCTGAAATGCTGTCTTGTTAAGGCATTTTCATTGCTTCTATCATTCTTTTCGAAATCCTTTCCAGCTCTTCTATTGGAGATACGTTTTGTGTTTCTCTGACCTTTTTGCTGATACTGTAGCCTATTGCCTGGAACTACAGCTCTATATAATAAGTTGTGCAAAAGGTAATGGATTGTGTCTGACTCATGTCAGAAGTAATTCCTACCACTAGGAGAACAAGGTAAGGGAAGAAAAGGCAACCTTGTAAGTTTGGTCTGAACTCTGTGCTGGTGTTTCACCCTGTGCTTGAATCTCCCCATGTATTTCCCGGATTACTGTTGGATTTACATACATTCAGTGGCTGGGATGAGCTCATTAAACTGTGCTTTGTGATACATGTTTGTTTTCCTTCCTTTTATAAACCTACCTATAATACATGCATGCACTCATGTGTTCCCTTTTTGAAAATGGATGGCATTAGATTGAATTAAAGGAAATTACAAATTACTCCTTGTTAAATGACAAAGGCAATGAGAACTCAGCAGAGTTCTTGGCAACACCAACATTGGCTTGTATTAGCCTGTCAGAACAGTGTCACATTGCTTCTCATCTGCTGGAGTCCTGTGAATAGATGGTGACTGGACCTTACATGGGTATGAATTGTGTGAAGGGAGTCAGGAGCTGCTTCTCCCTCCCCATCATCCTTGAGAGGCATTGCAGCTTCTGAACTAAGTAAACATAAGGCACTGCTTCCAGAATGCCCTATGGAGGGGTTACCAAAAAACAGAGAGGGAGAAGATAGGATCGTGTCTTTGTCCCAGAGGTACACAGAAGGAGTGGCCGAGGTAGCTAGCCCTGTGGGATGCTGAGCAAGAGTTATTTCGCATCTATGTTGTACATGCAGAACTGTTTTCTCTGGATTAGTTTTTGCAGTGCGATGGGAACTGCTGCATGCCAATTCATCTCTCTTAAATGCCAGTTGACATCGTCTAAAGGCTTGGACAGTTTGAGCATGATTTTTAGGGGGAGCTGTCATGTCCTAGCATCACACCTTTTAAATGCAAGCCTACAGAAGCTCTGAAGCAGAAAATCTCAGTGCCTGAGCACCCACCTTGTTATTGCAATAATGTGGTTAAGCATGTGTTCTAGCATTTGGCAAGTGATTGCAAACATAAGCAAAGCAGTTGAATCAGACTATGGCATTTTCAAACAAGGCTCCACAGAGCTAAAGACACAAATATTTACTGCTTGAGCTCAAATCTGTTGCCTGGAAAGAAGATTCTTGGGTTTTTATGTTGACCAAGCATACAGTTGGGAAGGCAAAAGGTGGAGTCCCAGTGAGCGCTGTCATGGATAGGTCTTGTTTGCCAGCCTGAAATCAGTTTTATTTCCTCTGTCTCAGTATAGCCTGGCTAATACTTTCATACTTTGTTGCAGTTGCCAAACACAAGATAACTCTCTGTGCAACTCTCCAGGTTATTATGGCTAGGAAATGATAGTGCTCTGTAGAGCTCACCTACTGCTGATAGATCATTACATTAATAAGGAAAGCAGTTAAATACTGTTTAAATATTGGAAAATAAACATATATTGAAGAGGTTGACAACTGAAGCATAAAAGACGTAGCTTGAGAACTTTTTAAAGAGAACTGTACTAAACGTGGGACTTGCACTGAAGTAATCCAAATCCAGCCAAATGCCACAAAATCTAGTTTGGCAAAAGCAACAGTAGCTTTATAATGCAGATGCTAAAGTGAAGGGTGCCACAGCTGTCCCTCTGGCTTGCCCAGTTTCTGTGTTCTGCTTAATCGCAAACACCAGCCAGGGATATTTCTGTGCCTGGGAAGGCATAACCCCAGGCCTGGGAAGGAGCAGGCAGTGTTACAGAAACTGTTGCCTCTTCTATGGCTGTGTCTGCATACGGGGACTCCCTTCCAAAAGAGTAGCCATCAATTTCTGACCAGGAAAGCACAAAAGGTTTGTTATTAGTTTAAAATCAGAGGGCTACCAGGCACCTGGCAACTATTAGTTTGTTTTCACAAACGTGGTCTTATGAGCTTAAATGGCAGCTATGTTAAACTCTTGCTTTTTAATTCATCCATACACAACAGGATTAGGGAGTAGTGGAAGTGGTATGAAAATGTAAACTGTCGAAGTCTACTCACATGGTTGAACACATGTGTAAGACCCCTTCAATTCAGAAAGCCCCTGAGCTTGTGATTGAGTCTTCATGGTATTAATGGAACTAAAGTGTATCCTTAAGTGAAATCCACAGAGCTTCCTTAAGTGAAAACCTTTAGTTAACAGAAGAGGAAATGGAAAGAACCCATTCTGGTATTTTACTATTCCTATGCTCCTAGAAAAAGGTTTTTTTGTTTCTAGTTTTGCATGTATGGTATCTTCAGTGTACACAGCTTAAAGAAAAAGATAATTTTAAATATATTAAAATAACTTTTAAGTTTCCTAGTGTGTATTTTACATCACATTCCTGAATATGATTCTGGGATTTTGTGCTTTTAAATAATTTAAATTATGTTTCTATTTTATTTTTCTTTTATGGTTTGTTTCATCGGGAAGCAATAAATCAACTTTTCTGTAGTGTTCATTTGAATATTAACGAGTCATTTAATTGAGTTGATAATAATATGAGTTAGAAATTTTGCAAGGCATTAAAATTTAAGTTCCAGTATTTAACATTAGTGAACAGTATTCATTTATATGTTAGAAAGATGGGTAGGCAGAGAGGTATTTGTTATATGTATATTGACCTAATCCATTTCTGTATGTGGATTTTATAAAGCTTGTTGTAAGGCCTTAAAGCACTTGTTGGTTTTGGAAATTAAGAAAGGGATAAAAGCACAAGTTAATATGTATAAATAGAGATTGAAAGATGATTTGGCACAGACGAGCAATAGGACTTTATCTGCTAAGAGATTCTATCAACTGTAAGATGTAAGAATGAGAATTAGTTTAACACTAATGCTTTCTTTTTGGTACCTGAGACTATTTAAACATGTCAGCACTGAGTAGTGGTGTTAATTGACAGGAGAGAATCACAGTATTTCATGCCTAGTGGAAGAACAAGAATTTGAAAATGAGGGCTGCTCACAACAGGAAGAAGAATCAGTCACTCATTTAATTTAAAGAGCAAATGAGAGTACTTAAGCACTGAGAACCTAAATATATCTGAGGAAGTCTTTAAAACCAGAGTGTATCTTGGCTCCAGTTGAGCTGTTGAACTGTCTGCTCTCAAAACTTCAGCTGTTCTTACAGGTGACAGTGAACATGAGAACACCAGTGCTGTAGTGTTATAGCTCTCCTGAAGCAGCCCTGAAATTTGTGGCTTATGTTACAGAGAAGCAAGATTCAGCTTAATTTAGCCACCTAGCATCTCTTCAGTCTACTTACTGCAGGTGAACTGGATTTGACTAGGTATTGTTATACTTACGCAAGACTATTTTCTAGTTATAAAACATGCTATAGTTTCTTCACTTCTCCAGATATTTACCAGTTATCAGTGTGTAGGCTGAAAGTCTGTGTGAATTCCTGATACATCCATGACTTGCATTCTTACTGATTAAACTGCCTTTTGTTTGTGTTGTGAGGGGTGCTGTGTTTTGATTTGAGAACTTTAATAATTTGCATTTTTGGCAGTTAATTGTGACTGGATGATTTGAAATTTGCAAAACTACCAAAATCCACCTTTACTACCACCCACTTTCTTTAATGACTGTTCAGATATCTTTATGGTTATCTTTGGAATTCCTATGAACTTACAAAACAGAACTTGGCAGGGGAGCAGCTCTGTGGAAAGGGACCTGGGGGTCCTGGTGGACAGCAAGCTCAGTATGAGTGTGCAGCTGCAGTAAAGAAAACCTTCAGGATGCTGGGTTACATCAACAAGGGCATCACCAGCAGACATAGAGATGGCATCATCCCACTCTACTCAGCACTTGTGAGGCCACAGCTCGAGTACGGTGTTCAGTCTTGGTCCCCAGTGTACAAAAAATGGGTGGACAGGCTGGAAGGGGTCCAGAGGATAGGGCTACAAAGATGGTCAAAGGACTGGGAAGCCATATGAGAAAAGGCTGATAGAGATGGGTTTGTTCAGCTTGGAGAAAAGAAGTCTCAGGGGAGACCTTATCAATATGTTTCAGTAACTAAAAGGCAGCTACAAAGAAGATGGAGACAACGAGTCACGTGAAAAAACTGAGGGGTGATAGGCACAAGTTACTCCTGGGGAGATTCCAGATGGACACTAGAGGAATGTTTTTCACAATGAAAACAATCATCCATCGGAATAATCTCTTCAGGGAGCTGGTGGATTCCCCAAAACTGAACACTTTTAACAATTCGGCTGGACAGGGTGCACAGACACCTGGTCTTGCTTATGCTTTGCCTAGAAAGGTTGGACCATATGATCCCTGAGGTCCCTCCAACCTGGCGTTCTATGATTATATGATACCTTAGGATAGTGGTACAGGACATAAAGGTATATGATACCTTAGGACAGTGGTACATTCATAAATGCAATTAAGTGAGACACAGATAAATACTATGGTGATAACGGGGCGTTATGCATGTCAGCTGGGAAAAATTTTGTAACAGCTTACACCACCTGGAGATCACCCTTATTTATAGCGTGGTTTGAGGGAAGGGAGCAGTGTCTGGACAAATTTTATATAGATGGAAAACATTGAGAAACATCTTATTTGAAGACCAAGTTATTATGAACCTTAAAAAGCCATTTTTACCATACATGCAAAGCCCTGCAAATGATAAAATTGTTTTAAAATTTTAAAGATTAGTCTTTCTGATTATGAATGTTCATTTTGAAACAGCACTTCTAGAATGAGGAACTTATTTTAAGGGAAGTTGTACTTCCTGTGAAATAAATGCTTTTGATTTTTTGTATCTGATACTGGATTTATGAGATTTTTGATTTTGAGGCTTACAAATGAATTTGCTAAAGTGAGCTTCAAGGTTTGATAAAGTTGCCTGTGTCTGATTATAGCAGGAATTTTTTATGTTCATTCTGTCAGATTTTATCCTAAATCTGAAAATTGTAAGTGCTAGTATGTCAGCAGTTCAGTACTCAGCTGTATTTCTTCAGCTACAAATGTAATAACTTCAAGGAAGGCTAATGGTGACCTTCAAGTGTGAACAACACTGAAATATTTTCTATTTTGAAGTTACTTCTCAAGATACATAGTACACTTACAAGCTGTGAGTTTTCATTAATGATTTCTATACTGTGAGTTGATCTAATTTTGATTTTGGGGGTTTCAGCTCAGGGCAAATGGATACTCTTGACATCCTTATCCTAGGGCAAGTTTAGTGAGGCGGTTACTATCTATGCTTTCTTTTTCCTAAAATGCACATTTCAGTATGACCAAAATTCTTGTTTGGGGCCTGAAGGCATCACCTCACTTGACGCAATAATTAGAAATGGAATAATAATTAAACGGAATAATAATTATATACTGTGTGAAAGTACCTTTCCACATTTGGCATTTGTTTAAAGTTTACAATATTTACTGCACATTGCACAGAAACTGGGGCAACTTTCAATTATAATAGGTCCTACTTCTCATTCGTAAGGCTGATTCTGAGCCTTTTACTTATGTTGGAGAGACCTAGACCCAACATATGCCCAGAGTAATACTTGGGAAATGGTTTGTTTGTTCCCTTCTTAAGATGTCAGGTAGAAGACTTCTAAATAAGCTTCTTGGAAAACATCAGAAGTACAATTAATTTTTCAGGGACTTTGGGTTTGGAAGAGGCAAAGACCCCACAGAGGTCAGTGGCCTCTTTGGCCAGTGCCTGGGAGAAGCCTGAGAGTGGAGTCAAGGCATGAATGTCATGCACAGTGCGTGAAACTTGACAAACGTGCAAAAGTTGTCAAATAACTCGACTCTGAACAAAGGTGAAAGAGAGCAAAGTGTATCTGGTAATGTTAATTATGTCATTTGGTGAACTACTCAAAGGTGATGAAGTGCTACGTTGAGGAGTCCCAAAAAATGCTTAGAAGAGTGACACATATTCAGGCTGAAAATATCAAGAAAGCTATAGTGGTTTAAATGGTAATACAGTAATAATTAGCACAGCTAGATTGTTATAAAACCAGTCATCGGTGTCTTGAAAGAGCAATTCTCTGATTTGAACTTTCAGCATCACTGGACATCACTTTCATCAACACTTTCCTTAAAAAAAAACCTAAAACTGACTTGCACTGTGTTGTACATGATATACGTGATCATTGATAATGTGATTAATTAGCTCACTCAAGTTACCCAAAGGTCTATTCATAATCAGTAGAGATAAATGGTTATCCTTAGTACACTGTTTACATCAACCTGAATGTAAAACTCTTAAGATGTCTAGAGCAGTGCAAAATAGGTGAGGTGTACCCCAGGGATTTCTGGTTCTGCCAGAGTGTGAACATGTGGCCAAGCTCATGTGTCCCTTTCCATGTTGTGTTCCTATGAGTATTTAGATAGCTGCATAGAAATGCAGAGCACAGCATATCTCCATGGTGGTGTAACACTCAAATGTGTACATGAGTTGTGTTTAAATTAATCTTTCAGACAAATTAAATGGAATATCTGAACTTCTGTAGATTTCTTTCTGCTTCACAATAGGAAAGCTATTTTCATATGGGTATTGAAATGTCAAAGGGTCATGTAGGCCATCCAACTACAAGCCCATTAAAATGAGAACCTTTTCCAACTTGAAACAAGTAGAACATGACCTATGAGAGGCACAGCTCTGACATCTTTTACTCTATTGTGTCAGTTAAGAGGAAATATATTGAGCAATGTCTGTTCCAAGATAAACTCTTCATAACTTTTTTATTATCTTTTTGGTGAATCTTTGCTGACTGATTTAGTCTGTTCTCTTTCTAAATACTATTAACTGTGATATGATCCCTTTATCCCTTTATTTTTTTTTTTTTGAAATAAAAGGTCAGTGAAGACTGATGCCAGCAGTACATCAACTGCTTTGGGATTCTTAAATGTATCAACTGTAGCTCTCCCTTGTGGTGAAGTACTGGACCAAGACTTGTCCTAGTTCCCTGCTTCCTATTAATATAGTTTTGGAATAATCTCTGACTATTCTTCAGACACCTTCAAGCTGTTTGAATTTCATTTCCTGCCCCTATGCTTTCTGCTTCTATATTCTCTTTCTGTGGTTTTATTATTTCTTAGGAAGCTGTCACCTTAATTTCCAGTACTTTCCTCCTGTATCCTAAAAGGCCCATGGTTTGGTCAAGATAATTTGTTAACCTTTTCCTCTTTCACGACAGAAAAACATGCATTTCCCTTTCAGAGATATTTCCAAGATTTATTTACTATTTCTTGAAATACATTCTGCTTAATCCACTACTTTTTTTTTTTTTTTTTTTTAATTGCCTTTATACTTCCATCTTCTATTAAAACCATTTCTCTTTCCATTTATTTACAAGATTCTCATTTTCCTGACTCAGGCAGTTTGATCTGAAATGCATAAAATTAACTTCCTGTTAGCTCTTCAACTGTTTTGTAAACAAAAAAGAGATAAGTGATTGAAATGAATTTATGAAATATAATCAATAAAAAATAAGCTACATTTCAGTCAGAAGCTCAAAAGAAGAATTATAAGTCAGTCTCTGGAAATGAAAGTTCATGTTGGTGGAGTTGATTAAAAACATGCTATAAAAGGAATAGAGAAACATTGCAACCATTTTTTCCAAGGCTAACAGAAGTTTTCAATTTCTAAAGGCAATTTTTCCTTTGCCATTTCAGTTTTTAATAGACCTATCAAATACAGGTGATATTTCATGACTGGTGAATGGTAGATGTATTAACCCTGTTTTAAGAACAGTACACCAAGTTCTAGAAGAAAAAATGAAGGAAAGAATAATTAGACAAAGTGAAATAAAATGCATTGTAGACTACTGCAAGACTAATTTTACATGACTAGAAAGGAGAAGAGTTAATTTACCAGAACTCAATACAGCATATAATATAATGTCA
>JAVHNF010061875.1:7163-20323 GCA_034783455.1 Micropsitta finschii
GTCATACTGCCAGCAACTGAATTCAAACATGAAGACAAACTAGCATTTGTTCTTTCAGATGAAAACGCTCTTGTCTTCACTATGTAGCATTTCTGGCTGTTTGAAGAAGCTTTATCAGATGTTTCCATGTTTCAGACCTCTTAAGAAGCAAGATCAGATATTCAAGTTATCAGTTCAAAGCATACACCCATTTCAAGGATTTCTGGCATCTAAAAAGCAATTTGAAAGAAAATCTTTTTCCAAGTAAGTCTTTCAGTTACTGACAGATTCTCTAGCTCTTTATATGTGATTCAGCTATTTTCTGTGTACTGGTGTCAAGTAACTTCCTACAGTAGCTTTGTAATGGGGAAAGAAGGCTGTCAAAGTGCTGACTACTTTGAAAGAACAACAGTTTTTCATGTGAGCTCTAACAGAGCAACTAAGCAACTATTCAGGTTTAGGATCACACTAAGCAAAAATATGCCTTCAGAGAACTACTTCCTTCTATACTGATAAAAGCACTGTACCTTCTGCAACCACTTGATTTGACAGGTATTTTACACAATGAAGATCACACCCTTACTCACACCAACAGTTCCTGCTAGTCAAAGACAAGGATTAGCGTACAGCAAGCACTCTTGCACTATCTTTGCAAGTCCTTGCAGACAGAGATGTTCCAGATAGAACTTAAGACTGCAAAACCTGCCTCTCCTTCTCTCAAACCCTGTTTCAGGCTTTCCTTTCTCTGACAATCTACCATGTTACCACTCTATTTTCAAAGATCTAGAACTGCAATATGAAATTCAGTATCATCTTTTCTGATCTCCCAAACTGAATTTCTGTTTAGCTTTTCCCAAATGAACGTGTAAGGTTCAACACTGTAAGATACCACATCACTAATGTATCCATACCCAACCAATGTACATGCTACAGCAGAAATACAGAGGAACCACTAGCTGCAGTGTAACCCACAGTGAAGCAGCACCATTAAGCATACCTGTTTGAAGAGCTAGGGGTAGAAAAAACATCAATGGCTGGTGTAGTCATTACGCTTCCTGCTGCAGTCGACACAGGAGAAGCTGCAGTTGTTAAAAAGGTATGAGGTTTCTTTGCAAGTTCTTTTAGACGTTGCTCCTGTTGGGAAAGTGAGCTGGCATAAGAAATCCACAAACAGCATTTGTGTATCTGACTTCAGAGGTGAGTAAAGCTTTTTATTTATCCCACACACTAGCATCAGCTACTTACAGTTACAAGAGTCAGTGGTGCCACCAATCCTTCAGAAAGCATTTCAGCAAACCCCCCCGCCACAAACTGTATGCTGTATGCACATAGAACTGTACTTCCAGCACTTGCCCACGGTACATATTCAGTATTAACAACTCTGTTTTTATCCTTTGCTCCTTTAAGAATCTCATCAAGCTATCAACAAGAACACAAGGTAAAGCATTTTCAATTTAAAACTCTGTAAGCTTACCTTTAAAGCTTTTAAGCGAGCCTGTTCTTCCTCTAATGCAGCTTGTTTTTCCCTTTCATCTACTTTTGTAAGGAACAGGTCTGTGTTTGCAAGGGAAGACACTGCATCGAAAAGGGTGATAGCCCTGAAGTAATTGGACAGGAGAAAAGCTGGCTGTTAATAGGTGACATGTGACAGGAACACCTACAGAACTCCTTGCTGGTATCCACCCAGTCTCCTCCTTAACTCCTTATAACATTGGTTATATCTTACACGTACAATACAAAGTGGTACGTTTAAATAAGATATAGCATATGAACTGCAAAAAGAAAATGCCTAGAAATCATGCTATCTGCTCTTTTACACTGGGTTGGGGATTTTCCCCCTTAAATACTTCCCCTCCAAACTGCATCACAGAATCATGTTTGAAGCCTTTGCTCATTTTCTGTTTGCCTAAAATGACATTATTTATAGACACATGGGAATATCTGATAATCTGGGCTCCAATTCAAACTGTTGCTAATTCAAACAGGTTTAGTAAAGGGACTATCAATACACCTAGCATATCCCAGAGGAAAAGTTTGCAATCCATCATGGTTAAGAGTGTGCAAAAAGACCCTAAAGAACTTCTAAAACATACTAGATCTTACAAAAGGAATCAAATATTCTGACAAGTAGTGACAAAATGGTGCTAACCCCGAATATTGTCACTGCTATAAAGAGAACATATAAAATATCACTGCCTTACTTTTTGAACACGCATTACAGAAATGCTTCTTAATTTGGCAGGTTTTCCCCCCTATATTAAGCTTTCTAAAATTTAAACAATGAAGTTGCCTGGAGGGCTCCTCTAGATTGCACTTTGTGTTTTAGAAAGCACTCAGAATCAGTGAGTACCTTTTACTGTATGCACTGTGGCCTTAATCTCCAACTACTTTAAAAATCCATTCTTAATGTAAGGACTTCTGGAAGCATTTTCTTGCTCTTGACAGAAAAGGGATTAAAGTTAAGATGTTAAGAGTCTAAATGCGCCATACCTTCCAGAGCGTAATTATTAACATAAAATTAACATTGGCAGGCAGCGAATGGACAAGAACTTAGTTTCTCCTCAGAATTTTAAGATTAGATGTTAAAAGTATAACTACCACACGAGGGATTCTATAGCAAGTGACTGCAGTTCTTCAGATTCTAGTTCTGTTGACCTGGAAGAGGCTACTCAGCAAAAGATATAACAACTTGCTTTTCTATCATTGCTAATACAATGTCTTCAATATAGTCTAAACAAACCTTAGTTTATAATGGATTTAACATTCAAATCAATGTTTAAAAGGACAAGGGCATAAGCACCTGATTGCAGCTGTGCAATCTTTGATTTTCTTCCCTTCTAGAGAAGCTAAATGTTGTTCCAAAGCATCAAGAAGGCTACTCGGTGCCTGCAAAGAGAGACATTCAGGAACAGACTTGAAGAATCTAAGGCGAAGAAAATCAGTAGTTAAAAGACTTGAGAGAATGCAACTGTAGGGTGACTGGTACAATGGTTCAGGATACTTAAACCACATCTTGGCATCCTGCACATATTTAATTACTTAAAATACCAGGTGATGTACTCTCCTCACTACATTACTCTGTCATAATGACTCACCAGTAGGTATTGAAATGTGTCAAGAGATGTTAAAATCAACAGCTGGGAAGCAGCAAGAAGACAATTGGAAGCAGTATTTCAAGAGGCACTAAAGGAAATTGTACCTAAAGTCATTTCTATGTACACACTCTGCAAGCCTTCACAATGATTTAAGTGGGTATTTAACCAAAAGCAAGCTTGCTAAAAACCACAGCTTCCTAATATCATGTAAAAGCCTCATTATGTGAACTCACAGATATGAATTACATCTTCAAGCACAACAGAAATAAAGTTGTCTTAAAACTCAAACTATGGCAGAAATGATCTAGAATATTTTACAACAGATCACTGCATATAAAAGCCAGGCTCTGACAGGGTTTGGATTTAATCACAAACTTGGAAATAACTCGGTGACAACACACATAAAAAAGCAGAAGTGCCAAACCATAATGCCAAGTTCTTCTGATTATGCAACCCCAGACAGACATGTACTGGCAAGCATAATATGTTTATCTACCTGTGAGAGATCTGGTATGTCTCCTCTGTCAATTCCAACTTGCTGCAATAAAACAAATAAGCAAAATGAACCGGTTTGCTTTTGTTGAAGGCAGCGATGCTTAAAAATCAGACAACATTAAGGTGATGTAAAAGGCACAAAGCTGTCCATATACATTTTAAATCTCCACAATCTGGACTCTACAATAGTTGGCTATAACAAAGTCTTCTGTTAAATGTATATGCATTTGAAGTAGGCACGTTACAGATTTTAACAGATACCACCTTAAAACAAAACAGGAAGAGTCAAGTGTTTCAGAGTTCTAAGGCTAAAGAAGTTTGCCTATCTCATGGTAAACTCTCGGACCTACTCATCCAGAGCATGTATTTGAAGAAACAAAGCACCTTCAAAGTTCTGTGAAGCAGCTGTTTTCTAAAATGCAGATCAAACTTAAGATGTTCTGCAACAGGATATATTGTTACAAGAGAAAGATTAATACACTCAACTGAAGATAGTTTCTATCTCTGAAAGAGATACTGTGTCAGAACAGACTGTGAGCCAAGCTTCAGGGCTTGACTTTTTGTTAAGAGCTATACGAATAATGAAGGAAAGCAAAACAAGAACAGAAGCACGCTTCAGCTGAGGAATTCCATACTACAACTGTATCAATTCAGCAATGCTTCAGAACCGAGAACGCAACAGAGTAACTACAGTATAAAAAGAAACCACAATACAGTATTTTGCAAGGTAACTGCTTTTCCCCCTGTGAACACACCTGTACCCAAGACATCTTTAAAAGAACTCTCCCATGTTCATCCACTTCCCTCAATTTCTTATTTGGGAGTGGTTATTTCACCTAAAACCTATGGCAGAATTGCAGGTTTCCAACTAGAATACAGCTAGAATCATAGAAAGCAGCAAATTACCATGATCAGACTTTCTTCAAAGCAAGGCTATTCTTAAGAAAGCTCACAATTACTAGGTAGCCAAGGACATTTTAAAATGCATATTTATATATCTCCTTCAGATAAAACAGTAATCATTTTGCACTCAGGTTTTCAATACAGCCCTCAAATGAACTAATCACCAGGGTAGAGGCTGATGAGGTGGCCCTTGATGGAACTGCAATTAGGCTGGAAGGAAAGTGTATCGGCTGTATGAGAAAGTGAGCACTTTTATAAGCTATTCCAAATACAAGGCATGATACTGACTTAAATATTGGCTAAGTGACATTTACCTCTGCAACTTTAAGGAACTCTGAGATCCGTGTCATTCTAGTGAGGAACTTCTTATATATATCGAGGCCTTCTTTGCACTGGTTCTTTTTCATATCAAAGTATTTTTCTACAAAGAGTGAGAATACTTGCATTAAATAAGAAACCAAGCATTGTGCAAAGGATATGTCAAGTCAAAGCATATGAACCAAGACAAACTGAAAACAGCCTGCAGATCTGTTTGATTATGTTAACTGCAGAGGTCACTATGCCTAACTTGTACCAAGTGACAGAAGCTCCATTGAGCACAAGCTAATGTTCACATGCATGCAAACACTTTACCTTGAAGGTACTAGGTCTCACAAAAGCATGAAGAGGGCAATCAAATTTAAGAATAGGTCGCCCAAAGCAATGTAAATTTATTATCTTGGTTGAAATAAGGCAATTTTACAATCTGGCAGTCAGACATCTACTCTGTTCCAGTGGCCACACATCAGGCAAGATTTGGATGTTTTCTGCCAGACTGATGCCTTGTTATGATGTTGTCTACAATGAGGTGCAATTATTACAAAACTGAAAGGAAGAGGGTCCCACTGTCCTTGAATTAGCACCTTCTAGGCCTGTCTCTGTATTAAGTTTCACTCCAAATGTGAATGAAAGCAACTGCATGCTAATTCTTACTGAGGGAAGAGAAGTAGACAAGGGCTTCAAGAATTGCAGGCTTCAGACTGTCCTTTACGGACATTTCCATTTTGCAAGCCATCAGGCAACTTGCTCCAGTCACAGAATACAACCAAACCAAGCAAACCAACAGACTACTTCCAAATTTAGGCTCCCCTGCATCTCCAGTGTGTGCAAGTGAAAGGACCTGAACCCTGAATTTGTAATTCCCCTTAAAATAGAAAATATGCTCTAGAAACAGAAACCAACCAATCATTAAAACCAAGCAACATTCAAATTTCAACAGCCAAGCAATCACAGATGGTGTGACTGCAAATTTGTAGCTGACCACAGCTTATTGCACTTGAAAAGAAACAAAACCTGATCTTGTCTGTTAAAGGAAAAGAAGCGCATCAATATCATGATTCAGGTTTGCAAGCACTTCAATGAGACAAAAAAAAAAAGGAACAACAAGCCCACAGTAAAGCAGTGCAAGTGAAGAAAATCACAACTTGGCTTCACTTGCATAAGTTAACCCATCCCTGTGTACAATGCAATGGAAAATGCAATTGGACAGAAAAAGACTTGGAAATATTGGTGTTATTTCCAATTCAGATTTATTGTGATGTTTCACGGTAAGACTATTTCAACTTCTCAGAATTGCAGCTCTTTCTAATTGTTGACTGAGCATCCTCCCCAGAGTTTAATGTTGCAGAAAACAGTTATATTTACCTAAGAGGTTAATAATCCCTTCGTTATATGCTGCAAACAGTCTAATGGCATCTTTGAAGAGGAGCATGAAGGCAGCATTAATTACACCATTTGTAAGTTCATTGCTATTGACCTAGGAAGATCAGAAAACAAAGTTAATTTAACTGGGTTGATCCCTTATTGGAAAACTTCTAGTTGAACCCAAATTCTCTATCCCAAGGCATGCTTTCCATTCATCTCATGGGCTATTAATGGAAAGTAGCAGCACAGCACATAAACACAGGATCAAATCAAATCATTTTGGCACATATTTTTGTTAACTAGTGTTAACTAACTAGAAGACAGAGGGCAGAAATAACCAACTTCAAAATGAACAAACAATTCTTACATAGTAAGAATACACAACAAACACTAACTTAGCACGAGGCATTCTCTCCAGTGAGCAAATACTTGTTTTCTTTTGATTTCTTGGAAGTATACTGATGAAGAAAACCCTTAGTACTCTTTAAGCTGTGCAGATAACATGGAAGCATGTTCAAAACCTTTAATCTTGACCTATTTTACAAGCTTGTGCAGGTTTGTACAAAGCCAGTAGTATACATTAGACATGTGCATATATTGCTAAACTCACATTGAAGTCGAGAAGTGCATCCATTTGATTTTGTATAATTGGTACAGTTTTTAGGAGTTTTTCTGTGCTCATCGTTCTCATCACCCCATCAGCCCTGTTGGACAAAACAAAAGAACATTCTTCACCTGAATTCTGAAGTCAACTGTTAGCGAGAAACAATGTAGAAAATAAAATAGGTCATCAGAGAACATTTAAATCATTGCCATTCAAAGCAGGCATTCTGGTGTTCAGGAATGCTGTCTAGCCAATACAACTGTAATAACTGCAGTGTACAAAAGCAACAACTTGTTTGGCCAAAATATGAATCCAACATGAGATCCTATTCAGAGGAAATTAAACTGATAGAGATCAGAAATATATATATAGAGAGAGCAGATCTATGATGCATCAGGTAAATATAAAACAATTCTCTGAAGGTTATTCCTGAAGCTCATTTTTACCTATGCTTTTTCCAATCATCCGATGGTTATTTTGTGTCAGTTTGAGCAATTTTCTTTGCAACTAAAAGCAGTCAGAAAGACTAAACAAACATGGCAATGTTCTTCAAGAACAGAAAGTTCATAGACTACACAACACTTCCTTTTAATGGCCGATTAGGAGTATTTGGCTGTTTTATGAATTGTTCAGATTTAATAGACTAAGATGGGCTGCATATTTGAAACTCATCAAATGAATACCAAAAATACCCCAAGGAAAGCAACAACTGAGGAAGAGATTAAATCACCCCAGTGACAAGAAACAACTGTTTTCTGTAAGGCAAATCAGCCTGCCTTGCAGTTAGTTCATCAGCATGCACACAGCAAACCAAATGTTTCCTGCAAGTGCACGTCTTGCAGTGCATCTGCACAGAAAGGCTGTGGCTGTTCTCCAGGCTGGAAAGCAGTGAGGAGCATGCTGCTTCCAACCTTCTACTCATGATGTGTGCTCCATCCTAATAGCAAACAGCAGCAAGTTTAATGTGGCAGGGCATGGGTGCAGAACCCTTAAGGAAAACTAAGGTGTGGAAAAGGCAGACTGTTGCCACCAGTGATTCTTGCTGGCTTGCAGAAGAACCTCCAGGCACATGCTGTGGGCTAAATAATTCACCTCATAAGGCCTGAAACACCTGATTGTAAAACAAGTGTGTAACAATCAATAGCGTATCTGCAGCCACCTGATGACACACACATCACATATGTGGAAAAGGCTAAGTGGTTTGTGTGGCTGGGATTCCATCACCTCTAAAGGCAGGAAGATCAGAAGGAGCTCAAGCATTCCCCTTTTATTTTACCATCATACTTCAAAACGAAAGGGACTCTATACTATTAGCAAGGAGGCATAAGGGATTTGGACACTGTTCTGCGGCCAGTTCCAAATGCCTTTGTAACACTAATGCAAGGTATCATTGGACAGCCAACTACTGCACTTAGATAATCTAACAGTTTAAAGTTAAGATTTTTGTGGGTTAAGAATTCAGTTTTTAGCTTCCATATAAATTAACCTGTGTAAAGATGATAAAGAATGCCCCAATGTAAAAATAAATTAGGGTTTTAAACTTTAAAAAGCACTGTATACAGAGATAATGGAAAAAGATGGAAAGACTTTTAACCATCACCAGCTCTCCAGCCTTCCAACGAAGGAGATCTCCAGATTAGTTCTATCATTCACTGTAACATGCAATTAACTCAACTACTGGTGCTCTGCACTGTATTTATTTTATATGTAAAGAGGTATCTAGTCTCAAACAACTAATTCCTCTTAAAGGAGCTCACTTTCCAAGGAAAATTTTAATTCCTATACACAAAGTATGAATTGCACTACATTTACAAAGGTTGTGGACTTTATATAGAAGTTCTGGGACACGAATAGAGAAACACCAGGAAGGACTGCAAGATGTTTCACGGAACATTCATGTCGTGGATTCAGCTGGGATATACAGGCTTAGTTTTCTTCCTAGTAGCTGGTGCAGTGCTGGGTTTTGGATTTAATCTAGGAATAATGCTGATAACGCAACAGTGTTTTAGTTACTGCTCGGTAGCACTTACCCTGATCAAGAACTTTCCAGTCTCATGCTCTGCCACTGAGAAGGCGCACAAGAAGCCAGGAGGGAGCAGAGACAGGACACATGAACCAAACTAACCAAAGGGGTATTCCATACCACAGCACATCATGCTCAGTATAGAAACTGGGGGGAGTCACCTGGAAGGGCTAGATCACTGCTCAGGTCAGGCTTTGTATCAGTCAGCGGGTGGTGAGCAATTGCATTGTACATCACTTGTGTTTCTTGCATTTAATTCCTCTTTTTCCTTTTAAAAATTATTATTGTATTTTACTTTATTTCAATTATTAAACTGTTCTTATCTCAACCTGCAGGTTTGACTTATTCCTGATTCTACTCCCCATCCCATTAAGAGGCTGGAGTGAGAGCAAGTGATCTACTGCACAGCACTTAGGTGCAGGCTGGGGTTAAACCACAACATTTAAACATTCCAGAGCTAGAAACACAACTAAATTGCACAGTTCCCCATACTGCATGCAAGACAAAGTAACTTTGTGATGCATTGTGAAAGATTTATCTAAACTTCTACTTAGTTTGATGCATACCATTTTTCATTTCTTTATATTAAACTGTTAATGTCTAAAGAAGCCAAATCACAACAAGATATTTTTGCAATATATATAACTGAGCAACGAAGCCTTATTGTGTCATGGGAGACATTCAACTGTGAAAAGCAGATGTTACTGCTCTACTAAGCTGAAGCCAACTGTGGTATTTTCAGCTCTGAGGTTTTGCCTTGTGCCCTGTAATTCAAATTAAGTAAAACAAAACAGAGCTCTTACCCTCTTTTTACTTTCGTGAAGTCAAAAGCCACTTGTCTATAGGAAACTGCCTTTTCATTCAGATACCTGCTATATCGTCTGATAAACGTTGACATGTTATAACCTAAAAAACAAGTTCGAGAAGCTTATTACTTACCCTGTCAATTAAAGAACAAGAACTTCAGCCTAAAAGTGCAAGACATTAACCCAAAACAGCTTCATTAGCTATACAAAAGAAGGCAGTAATATAGTTTGTTATGAAAAACAGTGTACATCATCGTATTTACCATGGAAGTCAGACAATATGGAAGCATCTAGAAGACCTAACCAACGTATAAGTATACACTTTACTTCCAAAGAAATTACTTCCAAAAGCAAAACAAAGTATTTTTATGCAAGTTCTCTCATAGTATGATAGAAATTGCTATTAAATAAATTTCACAGAGCCTTGGGTGACATGGCTTAGTGTGATTTGTCCCTGCCCATGGCAGGGGGGTTGGAACTGGATGATGCTAAGGTCCTTTCCAATCCTGACTATTCTATGATTCTGTGATTCTATGATGGTATATTTTTCACCATCTTTACAACTAACACATCTGTATATCTGCATGCTAACAACAATCAAGGTCTATGCAAACCTGCCTTCAGGACTTGAATGAAAGGTAAAGTAGAGAGAGGATAAGGCAAGAAATCTGGTTTATGTAACAAAAGGTAAACAAGGCTGCTCTTGATGCCTCAAAGAGTTTCTTACCTGTGGTATGCCGTACTTGTCAATAATCTGCCAAATATACCAGTCTTCTTTCCTGGAAGCCTTCCGGAATTTGAAGGTAGTTACAAAGGCATATTCATCAGGGAGACCTTGGGGAAATACATCCCTGGCATGTGGAGGGGAAAAGAGAACTTAGCAGTGAAGACCAGAACTTCTAAAGCCCTCTGCATGTCCCAGCAATGCTTCCCAGGTGTATTATAAAGTTCCTACACGATCTGCTTGCTGTATTTGGCAGCCTGCAAAGAGATGAACCTGAGTTTGCTCCCTCCAGGCAGTTCTGTCCTCAAGGAGCCCTTTTTCATTCCAGTACTGAAACTCCCAAATTAGGTAAGAAACAGTGAAAACCTTCAGTCTAGTATCCATCATGTCAAAACAGTTGGTTTTCAGCTGATGATTCAGCTCATGCAATCTGTAAATCATTCTGCTCTTCTCCAGATGCACTGGAGACCTGTAGCATCTGAGAAGGAGCAGGCGAGCCTGACATGCTCTATAAATGTACCAAGTCATAGCAACAAATATTGTATTATTTGCCCCAAAACAGGCACTACATCTCATGCCTGTCCAAGAAGAGAGGTTCCTTGGCTGATGGCCTAGAACAGGAAAACCTTCTCAAACCAAACGTTCAAAACACATTAGGCAGATAATTTACTTAACGTGACACCATGAGGTGTGCATATGTCTGATGTAAGCAAAACCAGCACTGGTTGGTTTTGGTTACATCAGACATATGCACCCAACATAAGAATATACTGTAACGTGAGCATACAGGGCTGCACAGAAGGGGTAACTAACCCAGTATTTATCCTTTACTGGATGCCTAAGAACGAGAATGAACAGAACAAGCATCCCTCCTAGCTCCAAATCTAGGATCCAGGGGTCAAATTCAGAGACAGCCAAAATTTCTATATTAATATTTTTTATGGATTTATCTTCTTTTTATAGATTTAACTTCTTCAGTCTCTCCTTGAACTCAGGTATACCTATTACATTCACAACATCCTTTGGCAATGAATCACACTTTGCTATCCACTGTATAATGAGCCTCCTCTTGTTTGTTTAGGACGTAGCTCAGCTCTCAATAGCGACAACAAATTTAACTATTCTTTTTCCACATTTTATGCTATTTATAATTCTGAAAACTTTGCTCTTAATGCCTCTGAGCCACCTCTTTTCCCACCTGAAGAGTCCCATTATCTTCATTGATTCCCATGCCCAAGTCAGCTTGCTCCTCTGATTGTTCCTAAAATGACCCTTCCTAAACATCATGGCTTTTTTTCTGGATATCTGAGAAGTTAGGCATAAGCATCCATTAGAAAAAAAAGCATAACATCTGGCTCTCATCCTAAATGATTCTATGATTCTACAATCCACAAACTAACCCTCCCCAGTCACAGATCCACCACACAGCATCACCCATCTCTCCTAAGACACACAAAATAGACAGACACCCCCACTCTTCGTGACATAAAAAGAAGTGGACAAGTTGTCTCCTTGTTGCAGAGTTGCCATGGAGAAAAGAACAGGCATGACGAGAACACTGGAAGCCACCATGAAAGCTAACAGGATATTTGGCAAGAGAGAGTCAGCTCAGTCACATCAGCCCTCCCAATAGGGCCCCCCGCCAGACCTCCTTCAACATTGACATGCCTTTGTTCAAGTTTTCTGTCAAAATGTGTTTGTATACTCATCCAAGTGTGTCAAAGAAGATGCATTCCTCAGCTCTTGGAATCACTGACAGTGTGGGCAGCTTTCCTCTCCCCTCACGAAACTTCATCCAAGTGGCAATATTAATAGTTGAAAAGGCATTGCTTACCTCTCCATTGCCTTGAACAAAAACCATGGATGTATCGAAACAAGAGTGCTGCCAGAGGGGAAATTTCTCTGTGGCTCACCTCCTCCAACTCTGTCATTTCAGCATACATGGCTCGTGCATTTACTTTCACTCACTCCTCACCATCGTAACGGGGTTTAATAAGATCCCTTTCTGTCCTGCTCTTCAAGATTCTGTCTCACATTTTGGGCACAAACAGCCCTATTGAACTACTTTCCTAGCTAAAACCCACCACTAACTCCAACCTCTTACTCAATGAAAAGCAAGTAGAGAAATGAGTCCTCATTTATTCCAGTGGTGGCACAAGATAGTGGATTTACAGCTCTGAGGGTACTTCGATCTCTTCCTGATCCGTAATGTTTGCTATTGCCACATCAACAGCAGCAGGACACATGCTTTCAATACTGCTTTACAATAATGGCTTTTCAACTCTGCGAATGCAGGTGTGCTTGGTTCCAAGTACAGATGACAGTGACTGCAGCTGAGGCATCATTTCTTTGTTGAGCAAGGAGGTGTAGGAGAATGTTGTTGAAATCAATCCCGAAGATACCACATTGAGCCTTGTCCTGACAACCTGCAACTATATCTGGAAGAGGCAACTGTTGGTCTCTGTACTGAGATAGTCTTTCTGGATACCTCTGAACAGGGAACAGGAATATCACCATGCAAGCTTAGATTCAGAAAAGGTGTTCGGATGCTTAAAGCCCACAAAAAGAGCTGGGAATTGGGTACCTAAAATCCTTCTGAGTCTGGCCACACCTCATCACACAGAGGCTGACAAATGGCCCATCAGGTAGATTTAAACTGATTGAAAGCTATAATGACCTACTACCTGTCAGCCTCAACTGACTTTTAAAAGTGATGTGGAACTGGCTGTAAGTTCCCAATAGAGAGAAGCTTTGTGCCAGAAGCAAATCTCAAGAAACTCTCAAAAGGCACTGTGCTGAACAGCAGAACAGTGAGCAGAACATGTGTGTTTGAAGTTGACTGCCACAT
>JAVHNF010061880.1:0-12402 GCA_034783455.1 Micropsitta finschii
GGAGAACAAAGCCAAACTTTTGTGACTGGAGTTCCCACTTTCAGCTAGGCAAAGGTACTAACATTTCCCAAATACATTATTTCTGACATTAAAAAATGCCTGCCTTTATAAAAGTCCAGTAAAACTTGGCGTTGTTACAGTTGGTATAAATTTTATAACTGATTTCGGTAGAGCTAGAATTTTACCTTGTACACACAGGCCCACGAATCATCTAAATATATCTACCTATTTAAACTTAGTCCAAAACCTTTTTTTGTAGACAGGTTTATGATATAAGAAGGAAGATCACACTGCCAGTTTGAGTCAGATGCTGAAAGCCCTTTCACATTTAAGGCATGATACTTGGGAATAGGATGACAGCCCGTACCATTTCACTTTTTACTAGCACATAATAGAGCAAGTGCCACCTGTTACAAAAGCTGTCAGCACTCTCTTTGGTGGAAGGGTGATTGAGCAATGAAAAACACTTGTCTGATCCAGTCAGGATTTATGATTATATGCTGCTGAGTACGTTTTTGGGTTTTAACAGTGAGAAAACATACAAACATGAATGCATTTATCTACATCACTGATCTTTGCCCCTGAGCTGGCAAATTTCTTTATTCCTTATTTTACCTTTTACATATTTTGCTTGCAAATATTTTATTCCATATCTACTTACAAAGTTGCTTCCTACATAACATTTCCCTTCATCATGCCTTTCATACACCCCATTACTGAGTTACCCCAAATCTACATAAAACAAAATCAGCCCAAACTCACCAGGATGAAGTTGGGTTTAGATTTTTTTTCCAATTCTTGCTCTCCTCCCCTATTGTCTAAGGCTAAGAAAACCAGCTTCCAGGCAGGCTGTGTGGGCAGGAGACCTGTTAGGGAATAGAGGCCATTCGTCCTACAGAAGTGCCCAGGAGGATTACCTTCTGTTTAAGCAGACCTGCTTGCCATCACAAGAAGGATGCATTATGGCTAGCTTCCATTTTTCCACACTTAAGGAGAATATTTTCTCTCTCACTTATAAATAAATTCTGTAAGTTCCCTGAAGGCTTTGGACAAATTGTGCCAGATGAACCTTGTTTGTTAGGACACTTAGCACAATTACAATATAACACCTGTTTTGTTATTGCAACATTTCCCATATGTACAATCAATCCACCCTAGTCACCTAGAGCCTGAGGACTTACTTCACTTTCTACTTAAGGTTTGTTTCTGTTTGTTTAAAGAAGTGTTTGATCTCTGGCAAGCAGCTGAGAGTTGCACAGCAAACCGAGGAGACTGCAGAGGTACATTTCCACCCTAACACTGGCATGCTTGGAGAAATGAGGATGATTAAAATGAAGGTGACAGAAGAGACTACTGCTTAAGCTGTGATCTTGAAAAGACCTTGAAGCAGGTGAGCTCTTAGGGCTATCTAGGACCACCACAATGTTGTTAGCTGTCCCTATGACTGCAGCAATTAAGTAAATAATGTGCTGCTTGCAGAAGAAGCTCCAGAACTTGTGAAAAGCCTGGGAGGAAAAGGCAGAGTTGCTCATGTGCTAAACTGCTTTAGTCCCCCTTTGTAGGCTTCATTCCATCATCAGGCTGAGCCATGTCTGCACCATCACACCACTGTGCTCCTGACTATAGCTGTGGCCCAGCTGCCTTCGTTTCTCCTCTCTAACCACATCACAGCATCCTCCAGCTCGGTTCTGACACATACAGGCCAGTTTCTTCACGGGAAGGATAGAGGCTGAAGAAGGTGCTGGTGGGCAATTCACTTCCTGCCTGCATGTGTGGCTGATGGAACAGTACACCCCAAAAGGGCCAGGAGACCTTGGTCATGTGGGTGCAATCACTGCACCCCACCTTCTTGGGGATTCTACTGAAGGTCTAGAAGACAGCAAGGGAAATTCCCCTCACAGCTCAACCCACTGCTGTCTGTGGGGCTGCCATGTATGTGTGGGAGACAGCCTTTGCTTACTAGAGAGAGCTGATGGAGCATCTACATTGTGTAAAATCCTTTTGGTACCACAGACACACGTAGAATCACAGAATCATGGGAGAGCTGAGGCTGACAGGGATCACAGGCAGGCTCCAGTTCAACCTCCTGCTCACAGCAAGGTCAGCTATGAGAGCTCTTAGGTGGCTGAAGGCTTTATCCAGCTGGGTCTCAAAAACCTCCCAGGATAGTGACAGCAAAACCTCTCTGGGCAGAGGCTTCCAGTATTCAACTGTCCCCATCACGAGAAGGTTTTTTTCTGATATCCATTCTGAACCTCATGTTTCAGTTCATAACCATTGCTCCATGTCCTGTTGCCATGCACCTCCGTGAAGGTCCTGTGTCTATTTTCTCAACAACTACCCTGTTGGTACTCAGGGGCTGAAGGGCTGCCCTTATGTCCTCCCAAAGACACCTCTTCCCCATGCTCAAGAGGCCCAGTTCTCAACTGGCCAACTGTTCCAGCTCTGACCTCAGTGGTTCTCTGCTGAGCTTGCTCCAGCTTGTCAATGTCTTTCTTGTATAGGTGGGCCAGCATGGAACTTCATGTGATTGGGATGAAAGCAGGAAAACATCATCTACAACAGCACTACCTGCACTGGGTTTTATTTTATGAATAATCACAGGCACAGTAAAGTTTTATTTCACTTCCAGTTTTGTGAAACTATCACAAACAAAACATCATTGGATGTGCTCAGAGCAGATTGTATTAGTTTGCTATCATCATCTTTTGGATTTTGGTTATACATTAGGAACTCCATACATGTAGTTTCAAAGCATATAGAACATAGAGTACTACTGCTACTTTGAAACATTTTCTTTTATACCAGTCAGATTTGCAACATATAAATCCACAAAATCTGTCTCCTTTTTTTTTTTTTTTTTAATTCAGAATTAGAAAGCTTCAAAGTTATTTTCAAGATGAAGATTTATTTCTCAAAAAATATGTTGAATCACTGTGCAGCACTCTATTAAAATGCCTGGTTTCAGTACATGGTTATTTTTCCATTAGGAAAAAATTTGCTTATATTGAAAGGTGAGTCAGTTAAAAAATTAATGCAGCTGAAGCAGTTGTTACATTACTATTGAATTTTCTAAGGGATGAATTCTTATTTGACAGAAACACGCCACCAGCTGCAGCTGACTATCTGATCCTGAATACAATCTCCTGACTCAAAAAGTACAAATGCATTCAAAAAACAATTAGAAAAAAAAATCATGTCTAAAAGACATCAAGGACAATTCCATAAAAAAGATATAGGTATATAGGGGGTCCTTATACTGTGGATTTCTGCATCTGAAAAGGATTTACTGAATAAAAGTATGTTTGTTTTGTAATCATTAGGTGTCAGACACCGAGCGAGACTGGACTGAGCTGTGTGGGTCCTTGGTCTGACATAGTTGTGTCACTCTGATATTTTTACTTCCCCCAAAATAACAACATGCTAGTTATCACCAGACACACAGTTCATCTTCATATATGAGAAATTACTGTACTTCTCTAATTTTCAGATGGAGCCATGCTTAACTTTATTTGCATATATCTTGGGAAATACAAACTGTGTGGTGCAAAACATTGCTGTGCTTAATTTCTGTAAAAATACCCATTGAAGACACCTGAACTGACATCAGTCACTGAAAAATGTCTGTGCTCTGACTTGTTTTTGCACAAGAAATCACATGCCACAGATGCACACTTTGTTTTCAACTACAAACTTCAGACATTTTTTTTCTCCCTGCAAGGCATACCGAGCAACCACTGCTGAGTGGTGCGCAGGATTTAGCAGGCACAGTTAGCAAAGAACCCCCTGGAAATCCCATCAGTGTGTCAAGACTGATGTTATTGATGTATATGGGGAGACTTCTCATTCCAACCCCTGCTGCTCCTTTAGAAACCCAGAGGATTGTTAACATGGTTAGAGAGAGTTCATGAACTCTGCTCTGTATGAATGCAAAGTATCTGGAACATTGATATGGAAGTGAAGACTCTCTTGCCTTTGTTCCTATTCATGTTCCTTTACATAATATTTTAATGATTAAGAACCAGATTTAGCCCTCTGATATGCCTGCTGGCTCCTCTGAAGTCACCCGATTATTACCAAACACAGAATTTAATCCTGAATTTTGTAAAAAATGAAGTGATAAAAATCCCAGCTCTTCTGGCTTCATAGAACTTTTAAATGAAACAATCCCTTTTGGCTTCTGCCATCTATTATTGTTTCTGCTGGAAAGAAAGGGAGAAAAGGAAGCTTAAAAGACACAGCACAACCCTGTGGATCTGGCTTTTGTGCTGGAGGCATAAACATAGGGTAAGTTCCTTCCAGGTTTTTTTTACCAGTGTTACACACACTCCACAGGCAACTGAAGGGTCTGCTCCCTCTTAGCATCCTCAGAGATACAAATGGCATCTAGGGTGGCAAGACGTAGAGCTGCTTTCCCCAAGCAGCCAGAGGTTCAACTGCAGGAGCTGTGCTGTGCCATCAGAAAGTGTGCTGCAGCATCAGATACTCACTGAGCCATTTCACAGCATTCCCACTATATAAGCCAGTTCCTTCTGGCTTAGTGTGAACCAACGAGGTGACTATAAGTGTAACATGGAGTAGGGAATTACAGCAGTCATTCCTTAATTTACCACACCTAAATCTTGCTTGAGAAAACAAGTTTTCCGCTGGACTATGTCCAGCTCCTTCCCTGCTGCCAGCCTGTCACCAGCCAACTCCAATGCCTTCCCTCCCTTTCTGGAGAGGTTCTGCAGAAGTTCTTAGACTGGGTCCTGTTCTTCACCAGTAAAGTGCTGTCACTTCATGTGCCAGGCAGCAAGTACTGCTGGGAACTGCTGGAGGGAAGGGAGGTCTGTGCTATAACCTCACAGGCACTTCTTGAACAGCCTGTTTACAAGACATTGCCAAAATGCACCTCCCCTCTTTATTTATTTATTTTTAAAAATGTCTTTCCTTTTTTGACAGCTTGGACCCTTTTATATTCAGTGGGCCAAATTCTGAGGAGTATAAAATTGATTTAGCTTGCATCCAAAAGGTCATCTTACACTGTGCTCTGAATTACAATTTCTTGGTGTTCTTAAGTTACAGCATGGGTTATGAAATATACAATAGCTACTAAATAATTTTAAACACCATATATTTATAACTAAGAAAATGTTTACAACTAGCACATCATTAAGAAAACTGCTTGTTACAGCTCTAGGCTGGTAGATCACTTTGGGTTGCAGCAGCAACCTGGTTTTTACCAGGAGGTTGTTCAGAATAATAGCTGGAGCAGTCAGTTTTTACAGCCATCACAATAAGTAACTTCTGAAAGATGATGAGATGGAGCTCAGACTTGGAGAAAAGAGGTGTCCTTGACAGTCCTCTCTACCATACCTTCTCATTGTGCTGGCTTGCTTCGTGTGTTTAGGTATGGGGAAGTTTAACTGAAAGGTTCTAGCCTAAGACTGTAATGAAATGCAGTGATTTCAGATGTGATGGTTGATGAACATGGTAGTTGATGTAATCTATTACCACAGTTTCTCTGTAGTAAAAAAATAAAGGAAAACAGAGATTTATTGACAGTTGCTTGTGGACACAGTAATTTGTTCAAATGCTAAAACAACAAGAAGCCTACCGCTGCTGCCACCACAGAAGCCACAAGCAAACATCTCATATCTTGAAACTGAAGTCTAACTTCACTGCCTCTCTCCATCCAGAGAGCACGCGGCCAGATGAACGCTGAGGAATATTGCTATTTCTGGTTAGCTCTGTCTAATGATAGACCCTAACACTTTTATGTTTTTATTCTGGTTTCAGTAGATATTTATCCAGTGATATACTATCTTGCAGTGTAAACTTACCTGTCTTCAACAGAAATAAAGCACATTTCAAACAAACAGCTACATTTTGCCACTAGATATAACATTGCTCTGCTTATACTGCCAATGATCCTGTCATTTTTTCCAGTGTTTTATGATATTGCGCTTCTGGGTCCTGATACAAGTGAAGTCAGGAATTCCCTTCTCAGAGTGAAGCCTTTGCTACTGATGGCTGTATTGACATGGAGATGACGGCTAGGAGTAATGTGTATTGAAGGCACAGCAACCTGCTGAGGTTGGTGATAGTCATTCCTGAAATGCTTAATATAATATCAGTTTTTGAGCATTTTGTCAAGCAAGGGCATGCTTGGTTAGAAGGTATTGTAATTGCGAGAGTTCAGGTCTGAACCTAGCTTTGCTTTACACATCTTTTAGACATGAGAGCACACGTGCAGACTTCTGAAGCTCTTCCTTGTATCCAGGTCCTCTTATTTGTCAATATAAGAGGAAAAGGTGTCAGAGTCATCTATACGCTTGGCTGCAGGCTGTGTGGGATTTCTTAGCAGTGCCAGCCCACCTGCATGCGAGGCTGCATCGAAGTCCAAACAGCTGTCTCCTTATATAAACAGCTTTATTAATCTCTAAAAAGGGAGAACCTATTTCTTCTTCCAGGTACCCAGCTCCCAGAGTACCCGGGTAAGAAGGATAGATATGATCTGATACAAAGGATGCAGATTCATTATATGTCTGCCAGCAGGAACATGACACAGAAACCCTGATAGTGCAGAAGTCTGTTAGTTCAGAGACACTGAAAAGAAAACCTTGCCCTCTGCTCTTTCTTTGTCCTAAGGTGAAAGGATGACTAAGATTAGTGACTTATGATCTATCATTGTTACTATCTGTTATGGCTAACTTGAAGAATGGGAGACCTTAATCTTCATTTATATGACTGTAATATCCCTGGCTGTGGTGCAGTTTTGGGGATTGGCTGCAAAGGAATAGTCCTTTGAGGTGACATGTTTGATTCCTGTATATTCTCTTCACGTCTCAGGGAGCAAATCTTGCATTTTCTCATTCAGCGGGAATATAAATGGCCACTTCTGCTGCTGATGCATAACCAGAACAGATCCCAGGTTGTTCATCAACTGTTCTAGAGCAAT
This sequence comes from Micropsitta finschii, assembly GCA_034783455.1. Taxonomy (NCBI): domain Eukaryota; kingdom Metazoa; phylum Chordata; class Aves; order Psittaciformes; family Psittacidae; genus Micropsitta; species Micropsitta finschii. Next base: position 6,944 of record JAVHNF010061880.1, read on the forward strand.
TCTTAAATGTAGCAACATTTGTTCACCCATGTGTTCTTGCTAGCTGCTTGGACAGGAATCATCCCTTCAATACGCTTGAGGTTGAACCTCCCACATACTTTTTTTACCAGCTTCTAGCTATTTAGTTGTCAGAAAACAGTCAAAAATATTTTTAATCTGTTTTATCACTGAATTAATATTATTAGCTTATAAAATTAAATTGCATAGAGAAAGGTCCAGTAGTTTGGACCTTTGAAACATAACTTTTATATAAGTCTTCTCTTTAGTTTCTGACCAATAATTCTCAGAAGATGGCTTGATTTTATTGCCAAAAGTTGTGTTTTTATGAATGGCATTTTCTTCAAAATTACAAATGTTTCAGGTGATTTATACCATTTTAAAACATAACACCTTCATATGCACTCTACCTTACCACAGGTACCTGTCACTCATGCTTCAGTCCCGTGGAATTATTGGTGAAACTATGACTAATAAAATTGGTTGTGAACCAAAATTCAATAACAGCAAAGTTAATTACATGTTTGCAAGAGTATAAACTTACAGTTTGATCAATATGTAAATTCTGACCTTCAATGGTCTTTTCAGCCTTCTTTTAAGCTTTTAGTCTTGCAAAGATTAACTTAACTGCCTAGAACTTCCTATTATGAAGTTACCAGAATATGAGATCAAAGAATTTCAAATGGTGACTTTACATTTTTCAGAAATTTAAAAAATTAAACTGTAGATGGTGCAAGTTATCATTCATGTGACTGAATAGCAGCATTAAATTGATGTGTATTTACTATAACAAGAATAGCTACTTAACATTTTTTATATTTGTTTTCATGTAAAGCATGCTATTAACTATATTAACACAGCATGTTTAAAACACAGTGTTTGAGACTCCTGCCTGAAGTGTTCTGTGTAAAGGATGGCTGTTGAATCAAAGCATTTCTGAAGTTATTTGTCTCCTGGGGTCTGCCAGAGCAGACTTTATGTAGAGAAGGTTATCCTTTCCTCACCGGATGACTACTTTTTTATCTATCCTTTCCTAAAGTGGATCTAAAGACACCAGTGCACTTGTTTTTATAACTGCTAAGGGATCCAGATTAAACAGGCCTGTCATCCCGTATTTAATATTGTTATGGATTGTAATAAGCTTGACACACACAAGCTTTATTCAGGGCAGTCAAAACCCCACAGTTTTTGACACATAACTTTCTGCTTAAGATCTTAATCTGGCTTTGGGGTGACATGTTTGAGTGAACCATTTGCAGAATACTGCCAGCTGCACCACAAAAACTCACTGAGATAGACATTGTTTCTATCTAGACATTCATCATTCGTATGTTTGCTTGGCTGGTTTTACGTGTTGCATTTATGTCCTCAGAGCCATCAGGGAATTTAAGTGACTGGGATGGAAACGGAAGGAAGTCCTAGCTCAGACATGAATATATCGTATTCTGTAATCTGGGGATGTATTTTTCTAAAGGATTTGTGGTAACAAAGTAAACCACAAGACCCAAGTAATTGGATACTTTGTAGCATGTTTGGACTGAATGGCTTCTACATTAGGATATATGTGCTCCAATTCAGCTCTTAGTCAGCAGTTAAATGCTGAGTATGTTTCTTGATGGACACAGAAAGGACTGTCTCAATTTAAAATAACCTGTAGAGTTTCACTCAATATTTTTAAACTATTGTTCCCTCAGGAAGATTATATCTCTGATTGCAAATAACAGAGAGAACTTTATTTGGGAGGTGTGGAATCTTATGGCTTACCTAATTATAGCTTTGCTTCTGGAGTCTCCCTCTGTGTCCTACCATCCCATTATTTCTAGATCTACCAAGGTCTCAGCTGTTCCTCTTTTCCTTTGTGGCTGGCTTTGTGACTCTTATAGCAGAAGTCCTAGACTAGGAAAGTTTACTCCTTTGTTTTAAACAGCCATAGGAAACAATGTCTCTCCTTATTTAAACTGGTATCCTCTGACACTGTCAGTGTTACCTGGGAACTTTTATATCTTAATGCAACTAATTCCTCAATTTCTGTCTTCTTAAGGTAACAGAATTACTGAAGAGAATAAAACTCCCAAGCATTGTAATTTGCTTTAGTATCAGAAATCATTCCAGGCCTGTTTAAAGGGGGAATAACGTTGCATGGGAATGGTGCTTACAATGTACAAAACCAGAATGTTATACACATGACAGGATCATAGGTGGTCAGTCTGTAACAGCATGGAAAGCTTATTTTAGAGTCCAGCCCAAGAGGCACACTTTAGAAGGAGGTGTAGTCCTTCCTGATCTTGAACATTGCTTTTAGCCAACACTGACATAACTGAGAACCAGAGGACTCAAGCAGATCCAGGCAGCTTGCATGAGGCTCTTGGTACCTTGCAGAAGTGGCTGCACCATTTCTGTCGATGAAAAAGCCAGAGCTGTTACTGCTCACTGCTGGAGTATAAAGTTTTGTGTATTTTGCATGGTGTTTGCTGAAGAAGGCTAAAAAAAGGCTTGGTAACATATAATGAATATATATTTTGCCCATGTTGGTGTGATTTGATTGCAATGCTGAAATAGAAAACCGAGTGTAAAGTATCAGGCAACACATAAGAAGCTAACCTAGTGAGAATTACTTGGTCATTGAAATCTAAAAGTCAGGAAGGTTTCGATCCTTGGGCTCACCTATAATTTGTGCACCATAAATGTAGCCTGAAGTCGTTAGGGACTTTGTAATGACAGTGCTGTCTATAACAGTACCATCAAGCAAGACATTGGCATAAATCATTGGCACTTTGCAAAGTGTCACTTCTGTCAACCTCTCAGTGATGTGATCTTTAGTCTTTCAAATCTATAGACTGGCATTTGGATCAGCTAAGCACCTAACATCCTGTCTTGCATATTAAAGCTGTTTTAGCCAATATCTAAATGCTGAAGTAATGCCTGCTTAAAAATATTTTTTAATTATTTGCATAATATAATCCAACTACTTTAAAGCTTTCCTTTAGGGCATAACTGTACAGTCCTCTGTTGATGAATTCACAAGTACCATAATCAATAATAAAAAAAATTGCTATTAATTGAAGAAAGAAGTCCTGTAAAATGACTAAATTGATGTTAAGAGAAGTCAGATACTAAAATAATCACAGTTTATCTAATACTTTCAAATATTATGAAGACTGAAGCTTTTAAGTTTGAAATTGGTTTAGATAATATACAGGCTTTTTATGGGTAGGAATTGTGTTTGTGTGGATTAATATAACTAGACTAAATAACATAAGAAGATTTAATAACTGTGGACAGCAAGGAAAGAAAATTCTCTTTCATCTCTCCAATGAGCCTAAACACTGGAACTCAGTAATGTAGTCCCTCTCTGGACAATACTGAAATCCTATTGGAACTGTCTTATTTTCCCATGGGTAGAAACAATGTATTGCTTGCTGTATAAACACTACTGGGTATGTCCCAGTACTGGATGTCAGTGATGCTACTAAGTTGTTAGAAGGTCCCTGGTATGATCTTGTTCAGTGACTCGTTGTCTCAAGAACATTGACTAGTACAGATGTCGTAATAGCTACCTGAAGCTATGAAGAAAGAAGTGTGTGTGGAATTCGCAGGTGTCCGTCCTTATGATCACAAATGACAAATGTTAGTCACTTCATTATACGCTTCTCCTTCCTCTATCTATTAGAGCAAGAGTTGTATTGTGTATGAGATTTTAGAAGAGTTTTCTTTTGGATTATGAACATATTTGTTGAAGGTACTTTAAGAGCCCTTGTAGTCTGTGCCAAAGCCAAACTGATTGATATACCTACCATGTAATTTAAAAGACATAGCATATGTATACACAGATGAGATGAAAGTAATGAAATCATCTTCGGCAGAAATAAAAATACATGTAGCTCTACGAAAGGCAACAATTTCATGATCATCAACACCCAAGACTAAACTAGCTTACTCACAGCCTAGAAGTCATGTGTATCTTACACTGCAGATGTTTGGAAGGGGTTAGATTAGACAAGTGGATTTTATTCTCTTGCCCTTTGGCCACTGGAGGTCTCCGGACTATTTTTAAAATGCCTATAGAAGGTTACTAAAAACCACACCTCTTTTCAATACAGTCAGGTATCCTTTCCTTTGTTGAAGAGGTTGAAGGGAGGGCAATGAGATACAGCAATTAGATTAATCTTAAGCATCTTCAAACTCGGACGGTGTTTTAAGAAATACACGTTTTACAGGCTTTCAGATTTTATGAAGGCCTAATAGAATACTGGCATAAGTAGCTGTACAGTATCATTGTCATTAAATAAACAAACCTGGAACTATTATTGTGGTGTATATAAGCTCTGTGGTGGACTGAAGTCCTCTTGTTCTACATTCTTTGTCCAAGCATAACGTAATTTTGTTTTATAATTGACATTACAACAGAAGTGGACAGTAGAAGAATCACAACATTCTCACAAAATCTTTACAACAATGAGGATCACACATGGATGACCTCACAAATTGATCTTATTGTGTTTTTGATTGCCAAAGGTAACAAATGAGTAACTTAGGTTGCATTGAAAAATTTGAAGCAAAATGGCTACAACTGAACATGATCTAAATAAATGTGCCCAGAGCTCAAAGATATATACCTCTTTTGGAGAAAAAGCTGCCATATCTTTCTAGATATGTTGAAGTCTTCAGTGTCTAATTTGGAAAAGCTCTTTTACAGGCAAGAGGAGAGAATAAAATTCTACATTATAAGTCTTTAATGATTGAAATTGCAATCAATAGATGTAGTTTCTTATTTTAGAGACTAGAAAATACTTTAGAATTGACTTGGAAACATAGTAAGATTGTCACCCATCATCCACGTGAAGCTCAAATGAGAAGCCCCTCTTCCACCTTTGTTATTCACCTTTGTTATTTAATGTTAACATATTCATAGCGTATCTCCTAGATTTTCTTTTGTGTTGAAGCTGTGCAACGGTGAAGTCAAAGCATTCTGTAAAGACCAGGAAGGAAAACTGAACTAATATTTGCATTTCTGCTTACTGATCTTGTTTGTCCATAAGCTCAAAAAATATCTGTTCATGTTTACATGACTTTTTCTACCACGAACTATGTTAAGTGATGAGGGATGAGACAATATGTATGCATTTAAAGAGATAAAATGGAAGAATTACAAGGAAGATTCCTATCAACTGGCTAGTAACTGGAAACAAAAGAAGAAACCCATCAGCACTGAAATTAATGACTGTCCTGCCACAGGCTTTATGGGGCCAGGGTTTTTTTCTCTTTTCTTCTTTTTCTGGTATGCAGACCTGTCGTGGTTTAAACCCAGTCGGCAAGTCAGCCACGCAGTTTCTACTCCCCCCCTGGAGGGATGGGGAGGAGAATCGAAAGAATGTGACTCCCACGGGTTGAGATAAGAACAGTCCAGTAACTAAGGTATAACACAAATCACTGCTGCTACCACCAATAATAATAATGATAAG